>JAYMTP010006757.1:0-11729 GCA_036897365.1 Geranium brycei | reverse complement strand
CTATGAAAGGTGTAGTTCATCTAGCGAATGATGAGACGGTGGAAATTGCGGGCATCGGAGATGTGAATCTCAAGACTTCCATGGGTACGATTTGGACGTTGAAGGATGTAAGGTATATCCCCACCATAAGGAGGATGTTGATCTCGGTGAGTCAGTTAGACAGTTTGAGATACAAGACAACCTTTGGAGACGGACAACAGAAGGTATCAAAGGGAAATTCAGTTATTGCTCGTGGTTGGAAGAGAAGAACTTTGTACATGACGGAGATGCCAGTGGAGAGGGTTAATGCAATTACTGATGGGCCTGATCATTCAAGTCTATGGCGCCAAAGACTTGGGCATAAGAGGAGAAAAGAATGAAGATGGTAGCTTGGAAAAAGAAGATTCCAGAACTCAAGAATGTGGAAGTTAGTTTCTGTGAACCAGGTGTGTTAGGAAAACAGAAACATGTAAGCTTCACGGAGTCAGGGAAGTATTCAATGGGTGGAAAGCTAGAAACGGTGCATCTAGATGTGCATAGACCTACAAAGCTTTACTCGAAAGGTTCAATACCACCCAAACGGTTCTCTCCATCACCAGATTATTTGTTGTTGAATTAGAGTAACGAGTCTCGTTGTCACACAAAGGTAGTTCAGATGGATGATTCATTTAAGTGGGAGTCATCCAAGAACAAAGAGAAGAAATCTCTTGAGAATAAAGACATGGAATGCAAGTTGGGAAATAACTTGTATGGTCTGAAAAAAATCAGTTGAGTATGAAAACCTAGTGTGCAAGCTGGGAAATAGCTTGTGTGGTCTGAAGAAATCAGTTGGGAAGGAAGACATGGTTTGCAAGCTGGGAAATAGCTTGAATGGTCTGAAGCAAACGCCAAGGAAGTGGTACTTGAAGAAAGTCTTTGAATCAAGGAATCGTGAAGATATATTGATCAAGGTGGCTACAACTGAGAAGAAAGTCCTTGATTCAAAGAATCGTGCAGATAAGTTGACTAAGGTGGTTACAACTGAGAAGTTGAAGCTATGCATAGCTTCAGCTGACCTTCACAGTTAGTGAAGAGAAAGCGTCGAACTACCTCTAGAGTTTATTGAGGAGATCGTTGGGAGTGTTACTGGAGCTACATGACTGAGAGTGAAGATGTTTGTGGACAGTCTCCTAGTGGGAGATTGTTGGGTTTGTGGAGACTTTCCTATTTATTTAAGGAAGCCACAACTTTCCTAATTGGGTTAGGAGAGTGAATTATGAAAGATTTTGTATTGTACATGGATTTATGATAGGTTTCCTAATGTGCAAAGAAATTAGGAAATCAAGGGTATTTCCTATTTCTCCTAGTCTTTCACTATAAATACATGTACTTGTAACCCCAAAAAATATTCATGAGTTGAGAGCAATAATAAGATAGTAGTGTGGCCGTGGATGTAGGCAAATTGCCGAACCACGTAAATCTTTGTGTTCTTGTGTGATTGTTTTTTATTTCTCTTGATTACTTCTGCTAGAGAATTGTTCAACGTTGTTATATACCCCAACAATATATTCGTCCCTGGCCAACATATACGAAAAGGGTGTGGTTTAAAGAATGTGAATTTTCGAGAGCTCGAGAGACCACTGTACTGGTGCATTAATGTGCACAATTATGAATTTTAGGTGTGCTCATAAGATTAAAAAGAAAGAAAAAAATAAGTTTGTTGTACTTACATGCAAACTGTGTTTTGTAGACGCCCCTAATTGCAATTATCATAACAAAAATTAATATTGAAGTCAGAAATTTGATCGTATGTGTCGAAAAAAATATGCTATGTCACATGTCAGCCATAGCACAAAACCAAGACAAGAAAAAAAAATTAAGCAATAAGACATGGTCTACACATAAAGGGTTGCTTCTCCTCCACCCTCCCCTGATTTCTATTTTGAAGAAATTTATAAGTGTTATTTTGGGACCTTCCATCTTCTTGGGTGCACAGTGGATTTTTTTTGTGTAAGTGTCATTTTTTTATTTGATTTGGTTTGTCAAAGAAACAAAACAAATTGGTATTGGAGACACATCTCTAATCCATATCTAGCTTGAAAAACAATGATAGATATAGATCTTAGCAAATTTCCAAATCCAGCAGCATGCGAGCGAGTCTTTATGGATGTATAATGCCATTAAAAATTAAAAGATATTTTTATGTTGATACTTGATAGACAAATTATAAGAATAAACATTTGAAGCAATCCAGGTAAATATTATGACAATCCCCTGGCATGACACCAGAATATATAAGGCGCATCCATTATCCTCTTAACAGTGGCGTACCTGGACGGGCGTCCCTCACATTGTACGCAATCATTAATTAATGTAGTAACAACAGTGGACTTTATTTGGTACGCCACTGTTATTTGATTAACCAAATTCACCAAAAATGAGTCATTACACATTACTGCCAATCCTTTTTTCTGTGTATGATTTAACAGCATACCATCTTGGTATGCCGGTATAAAGAATTAACAACGGCACTTGGTTCACTGTTTTCAAGTGACCTTTAATGGCAACAGAACATGGTGCTACACCGACGTTCAAGTCCATGTTATTTGACCATCAATTTCAAGCATTGATCCAAATAAATTTCAATAATCAGGGATGACCACGCAGAGGCCACAACAGACATTACAAATATATACGCAGAGAAAGTGGTCCCTCTTCATCGCTCTACACGACATTTAATATCACCAAATTAATTAGGGTTTCATATTCTTATTTTCTATTTTTGAACTAGGATGACCGAGATGTCTGTGCAAATCCTATATAGATCTTTGGAACAAGAAAAAATAGGAAAGGTAGACTTGAACTAAGAAGATTATAGTGGAAAGAGTCATCCAATCTTAGGGCCCTTTGCTATCATCTCTCCCGACTCTTGATCCTGCATAACACAACCATCCAGAGAAAATTTGTCATAAATAAGTTGACTAACAAAAAGAAGATTAGTAGATAATTTAGGGACAACTAACATCTTTAATCCTAGGGAAAAAATCTCAAAACTATCGTGATTGGCAACTGACTATTGTTAGCTGTCTCTACCCATGAAGTGCCATCATAAGAGCAAACATTATGTAAACCTTTCATTTTAGAGAAAACGTGATTGACAGCTCAAAATTCCATAAACCATGTACATGCAGAAAATAAAATTTTACCTTACAATCCTAGGGTAGAAAAAGTAGACACAAATATTTGTTATACCATTTCTGTAGTTTGTAGATAATGTCGTGCTTGGAGGCGCGGGTAAGTGGCTTGCTGAAACTGTGGAATGAACAATGGCATGTTATGCTGAGACATGAGAGACTTGATTGTGATATACATCTGGGCGCTGCAAAACCTGCAAATTTGGTATTGATTAGCCTAGTGTCCAAACTTATGACAAGTATATTGTTCAACAGTGTGCATATCTTGTGATCCAACCTGATGCTTGACATGTGGTGTCTTGGTGGTAGGAGGAAGTCATGCTATATAAGAAGTCCAAGTTGCATAGGACATCGATGAAACATTCCTTGACTGAGCATACGCTACTCATCATGAAGAAGCTCCCGGAAAATAGAAATATATGGAAAGAAAAAAAATTGTATTGAGTAGGGATGATCGGATTGGTTCAAATTCTGGACAGAGACACGTCACATATTATTAATATTTTTAATGAATATTTATTAACTAAAAAATAAATCAAATTTATTTTGAACCGGTCAGACCATCCTGATTTCAAATATGAACTATTGAGTGTATTTTATACTTCTTACAAATTAATTTTGTTAGATTTAACAAGAAATTACCTTAAGTGCTAACTTTTAAGACTCAGGTTACCGAGAAAAAAATTTCGAAACTTGAATGTAGTGATCTTATTTAGTCGGTATAGTGACATGTAATTATACATCCCGATTTTTAACATAGATGTATTTTCTTCATTTCTAAAAGTTAGCAAAATTTCAAAAAAGTTAACATCATGAAATAAACTAAAACTTTTAGTAACTTGTAACTTGAGGGGATGTATCTAACACACGAGGGCTAGGTGAAAATCGAGTATACCTTAAAGGAGTTATGTGAAATTATTCATTGATTAATTAACATAAACACCAGGATAGGGGTGATCATGGTCGGTTAACCGCAGCCACCCTAATATCCAGAAATCAATTTACAGCTTGCGGATTTTGCATAATGGAAACCATAACCGCATCCACATTTACAAAATGGGAGATTATAATCCGTTCGATTTTTCGGTGGGTTTGCGGTTTTTACCACACCAACCGTAAGCAATGAGCTTCTCATGTAGATCATCTCTTAGACTACTTTTAAACCAAAATAAATTAAGCCCGAATGGATATATTACAATTTTCTAAGCAAAAAACGATTAAAATGGTTAAAAAAAATTAAAATTATTTTGATAAGCCAAAAAATCATTAAGGAGTGATCAAAAACGACTAAGAGTTTTCATGTTTGGTAATAGCCTAATGATGAAAAAACGCCCCAGCATAAATGATTGTTCACGATAGAATTGTAAAAGTTTGATATTAAAGAAGATGAAACTGAGAAAGGAGAATATTTGAGAGGAGGAAAATGTGGGATGGAAGTCATGAGTCGCGTAAACAAGATGAAGTCACATGTCGTTCATATTTTGCAGTTACCTGCCAGTTCTAACATTACAAAACCTCAATCAGACTAAATTATATCGGTTTTCTTCAAATTAAAACATCAACCACACCAATTATCTACGGTTCATCAACCACGATGCGCGGTTTAGTCAGTTTTGCGTTGGGTGCGATGTTTTGGTTAATTATGAGCACCCCTGCAGGAGGATATCAATATGCAGCTGGGAATGATATATATAAGTGGGAAAAAGAAAGAGGGAGGCACGGACGCAGAGAAAACGCAAGACGTGTTGAAGAGGCAAGCAAGCGTGGCTCTGAAAGAGGAGGCAGTGATTCAGACATCAACGGCGCTGCTATTGCCTCCGGAAGATGAGGAGCATGGCGAGCACCGCCCCGGCAAGAGGCACCGCCGCCATTGTGGGCGTGGGCCCGAAGCTGGGCCGGTCAATCGCCCGCAAGTTCGCCCACGAAGGGTACACCGTGGCCATCCTGGCCCGCGACCTGGCAAGGCTGTCCATTCTGGCGGAGGAGATTGCCCGGGAAGAGAAGGCCCAGGTGTTCGCCATTCGAATAGACTGCTCCGACGCTCGGAGCGTCAGAGAGGCGTTCGAGGGAGTCCTCTCCCTGGGCTTCGTGGAGGTGCTCGTCTACAATGCCTACGAGCCCCTCCCCAACTGGAACCGACCCTCCAACTTCTCCGACATCAACATCGACTCCTTCCACAAGTCCCTCGCCGTCTCCTCCCTCGGCCCCTTCCACTGCGCCCAGCAGGTCCTCCCCGGTATGGCCGACAGAGGGAAAGGCACCATCCTCTTCACCGGCTGCGCAGCCTCCCTCAACGCCATTGCCGGCTACTCCCAACTCTGTAATCACCAATTCGATTCTTATCTCATCACTTCATCATCTCATCAATTATCAATTCATCCTCACTTTTATGTATCAAATTAGGCTGTGGGAAATTCGCGCTTAGAGCGCTAGCGCAGTGTCTCGCCGGAGAATTCCAGCCACTGGGCGTACACGTGGCCCACGTCATCATTGATGGAGTGGTGGGCCCTCCCAGGTAATTGAATTGAAATTTTATCATGATTGATATACTTAATTAGACGCTAAACTAAATTATGAGTTGATAAGAGAACAGGGGTATGGGTATGGGTTTGGGAGTTGGAGTGTCAACGTCAGGATCGGTTGAGGGATCGATGATGATGATGGACCCAGACGCGGTGGCGCAGACGTATTGGCAGCTCCATGTTCAAGACAGGAGCGCATGGACCCAGGAGATTGATCTCCGCCTCTCCGGCTCATCCTCCTCCTTAACCAGATTCTTCTAGCCACCACCACTTGTACCAGATTCTTCTATAAAAAGTTGCGACTTTCTGTACCAACCTACGTACCCTATTGTGATTCTCGAATATTGACTTCAATTTATCGATTCTACTTGTCTTTTAGAATCCATTTGCCTTTTAACTGAATTTGAAAATGTGGGTTAATTGTATTTGTTAACTATGATGGTTATTATTAATATGGGTTGGGTTTGACATTATGTGTTTGGGCGGTGGTTGGTAGTGGGGTATGTATTGTATTGTATCCAGAAGAGGCAAGTCTTGTGGGGTTGTGGTGAGAGGGCATAGACACATGGATATGCAATAGACGTCGTGTTGTAATTGAGGACACACAAAGGTGAATTCGAATGAGCCGTCATTGGATTGGATAGGTCCCACGTTCTTTACACGCTTGTATTCTTCATCACACCAATTTTCCCCTCTTCTTTCTTATGGGGAATCTCACTCCACATTTGTATCAGACGGGTAAGCTAGCCATCCACATATCCCATTTTTATTTCAAAGCTGGTTGGTACAAATCTAGATCTCGATGATTCAGAGCACTAATGGCAACCGGGAAGGTTTAGGGCGGGTTTTCTATACCCCGTCCCCTTACTCATTCTTGACGGCGACGTGTGTTTCACGCCGAATCGGAATGGTGTTAAAATAATATTTTTAAAAAAATTGGATTAAAATAATTATTTTTGAAGTAAAAAGTTTTTTTTAATAAATTGGAGACGGGGCGGGATACTCCACCTCATCCCCATCTACACGTAGGGATTCTCTGCCCCGTACAGCCACGAAGAGGACAGTGCACTGGGTCTTCGAGACTGGCATTTTGTCATCCCTACTTATGGGCAATGTTGTAAATGGCGGCTTCCATGGCCCCGAAAACCACAGGGGTGCAGCGTTATGACGTTTTGGTCGTTTTGACTCAGTTTTGAGTCAATGTAGGTTGATTTTAGACCAATTTGAACCGGTTCTGTCTAAATTAATTAATAATTTTTTAAAAAGAAGTTGAAAATATTATAACTTGTAGCATAATATGTATTTCTTAATGCATATGTAAATTAATTTATATTAACAAAATACAAAAATAGAAATCCGTCATGGCGTTGCCATGACCCCGAATGCCCATATCCGTCATTATAGCGTCGTATGGCATCTACAATCTTGCTTATGGAAATGAAAATCATCAAGTATAAATAGGGAGAGTATTTAGGAAACTAACATCAAATTAAATATCTTAGGGAAAAGTTCACTTATCTTCCTCGTAGTTTACAGAATTTTCACTTGACTCCCCCGCAAAAAAAAACTCGTTCTATGGAGTCTCTAAACTTTACTAACGTTTCAGTTAGCCCCAACGGCGTTAAGTCCATGTTGAAAAGTCAAAAATACCCTCAATTAACCATCAAATTTTCAAAAATGTGTCATTCATTCTCTCTTTCCATCCCTCTCCATTTCTCACTATTTCTCTCTCTTCAAACTCACATGTGTGGCCTCATTCGAGCACTTTTCATCTCAATCCACCATCATCATACTGTATCTATGAAAAACCTAAGATCAAAACAAATACCTGAGCCTAGATTTCCTCAGCAACGAACAGTCAAGAAATTTTTAATTGATTCCTTGTCTGTGAGAATCCATCCCTGCTGTTGTTGTGGATATGCCACTTTTTAATTAATTCAATTTAGAACTTGAATTAATTCAATTTAGAACTTGAATTAATTCATTTCTTTTCACATTTTCACTTCTCTCCACTACTTCTTCCTCTGAATGTGTCTTGTTTAGTTTTTAAGGTTTCTCACATCTTGTATGTATATTCACCTTTATGTGGTTTTTGTTCTGGTCTTCACTGCTACTGATGACACCAGTTTTGGCAATACCATGGCATTTTCTTGAATTCTCACAACCCAACAACAAGATTTGATGACCCACAATCACAAGAGTGGTGATTCTCTTGGTTCAAGAAAATGTCATGATCTGGTCGCGAAGACCTCGGATCCGATGAGCGAGAGTCAACGGAGCTGCGAGTTCTGTTGAGCGGACTCGACGACGCTTTGAAAACGATCTTGCCGGAGACAACAGCTCGTGCTGGCGGGGAAGAGCGACGAGCGGAGTCACCGGAGATGTTTGAAATCGGCCGCGTTGGACGCATAACCTTGCTGGAAGCGCCGATTCGCTTTCGCCGGAACGAAGAGCTCGAGTTCCTAGCTCCGACATACTAGCCAAGAACGACCAGAGACCACACCACCCGTCGATCTCGACCGGAGAAGTCCAAATCCGTGCAGAGATGTGTCGGTGATCAGGAAGAGAGAGAGTGTGAAGAGGGCATATGTTTAAAAATTAGATGTATAGTTGAAGGCACTTTAGTCTTTTCATTTGTCAAAAATGTTAAAAATTAACAAAATTGGACGGAAAGTGCAAAGTGGAAATTTTGCACATCTTAGGCGTAGTCAGCTGGAAAAAAATATTCTAGGAGTACCCACCTTAAAAACAACAATATCTAGGCGTAGCCACCTAGAATTATCTCATATTTATATTACACAATATATTCTTAATATATTAATTATTGTGCTAATTTACAAATTTAAAATCAACTAATTATTAAAAATTTAAACATATAATGAAACCTTTATGGATTAACTAGTTAGGTGTTTAAATTACGAATGTGAAAATAAGAGTTTACGAAACGGAATATGCGAAATTTTGATTTAGAATTATTGTTTGTAATTAATATTATATTTGATATAAAATATGTCATAGTAGGCTACAATTCACTCACGCTTTATTATTTGATATCTTAGTAAAGTGATGTATATACTCAAGGGATATTGTCACGTGTATACTTCAAAAATTGATTGTTTTTTAGGTGGGATATTGCGTTTTTTTCACTTTTCACGCTGCCCTAGGCAAGGAGCAAATGACCGAAACCCATAGACTAAATCGACGACGAGGTGCAAAGTTAAAAAAAACGCAATTCTTAGGTACCCCGTTTAGACAAAAAAAATTTTAGGTGTACCCACCTGACAAACAGTCAATCTATATATATGTATATATAAGAAAAATTCTCAAGTTGCCACGTGACAACCTATTTAAAGAGATTTCTAGCATTCCTATTTTATAAAAAAATTTACTTTTTCTTCATTTAAATAGCTTATTATAATATACAAATACAATTAAAACTCAATTAAAAATTCTAATTTTTTAATTCAATGATTTATTGTAGTATACTAATATATTTCAAAAATTTTAAATATTTTATTGTAGTATACTAATACAATTAAAACTCAATTAAAAATTATAATTTGTTTAATTCAATGATTTATTATAGTATACTAATACATTTCAAACTCAATTAAGTTTATTGTAGTATACAAATACAACTAAAACGCAATTAAAAATTTTAATTTTTTTTAATTTAATCATTTATTATAGTACACAGATACATTTCAAACTCAATTAAAAATTAAAACACTAATACACTGTAGTATACTAATACATTTCAAACTCAATTAAAAATTCTGATTTTTTTAATTGAAGGTTCTATTTTCAAAAAAAAAATTTAATTTAAATACCTAATTATAATAATAAATAAAGTTAGTATTAATTAGGATTTGATTGAATTTTATTTACGAAAAATAATAAACTAAATGATAATAACAAAAAAAAATAATATTGATTAGGATTCTGTTGAATTACAATTCTTTTCCTAAACTAATTTGAATACATGTTAATCACATATATCTATTTAAGATAACGATTCATTAACCAAATAAAACGATCTCTTTCCCGTTCATTAGATTTCGATGAATTTTTATGATACGTTTGATTTCGTAATGTTCTGATCCGTCGTGTTGATTTTCAGAGGAAAAATGATGGATTGAATAAGAAATATTGTTGGGATTGACTACTTCAGAAAGATTCAGAAACAAAAGAGAGATCAACAGTGATGGCAAGAAAGTGAATGATTTGGTAATGTTCAATTTTGAATTCATATTAGTTGGTACAAACAACTTTTCACCTCAAAACAAACTTGGGCAACGAGGTTTTGGTCATGTTTACAGTGTATGTTCTGCTTATCTTATAAGAGTGAAATTTTTGAATCCTTACGTGATTTGTTCTTTAAGTTGATTTCTCCATGTTATTGGGGAAAGAAATAGCAGTTAAGAGACAGTTAATTGAGTTCAAGAAACCAAAAAGCTATCATAAATCGCATCAAAGACGATACGATATTGACATGTATATCAATTACTTTTCTACAAATGTGTTTATCATCTGCTAATTTTTTATTTCTCGATATCTTGAAATCCGCAAAACTTATTCAATTATTTATTTCAATTGTTCTTTATGTTGTATCGTAGTATTACTGATATTTATTTATTTTAATTTATTGTTTACTTTTTTTACAATTTTTTATATTTAATTTAAAATATTTCACTTTTAAAAAAAATAATTTAAGCATATTAAAAAAAATTAATTATTAAATAATATTTTACAATTAACATCGTGCATTGCGCGGAGCTCAACGTAGTTATACGTATAAATATAAGATTTAATTTTATTGAAGGAATATATATCATGTTAGAATGTATTGAAAATGACCATACAAATATACAATGAATATAAACGCTTTTATTGTTTATTTAAATATGTACAAAATAATTGTTTTATTTCAAAATTTTAATGGTCAGTATAGTATAATGTGTATATATTGACAGTGAATTGAACTGGGTTTAACACTGTGTCTGAAAATAACCACTCGACTCGACTACCCATCACCATTCACAATAATTCAAATTATTCAATACTATGGAAAATGAAATTTGGGATGGTTCCATGCTCAATGATTGAATGATTTGAGAGGGCATCCTCAATTTCATCATTAATATATCTACTGTACAATTCCCAAACTAGCTGGAAAATTTTATCTTACATTCAAACTCCATTAATAAAGAATAATTACACATTAGTATTTCTAATTCTGCATGTTCTTCAACTCACTACCATTACCATGTCAAGCTCCTAGAGAGAAAAAAGTGATAGTTTGGCCGGTGCAAAATAAAATTCAAATTAATGATATTGATGTGAAAAAACATATAATTGAAAATAGTGGCGTTTAATTATCCCCACTACTAACATGGTGTTGATCTTGAATTCCAATAAACCAAAGAACAATATATAGTTGAAAGTTGCACTCCAAGAAATAAAATGTTTTAATGCTCTCTATTATTTGTCCTAAAAACAATATGTATTGTTTACCTTTAAATAAGATTAATATCTTGTATTCACATTGTAATTAACCTAAAATTTATATTTTGGCACCGTACACAAGCAAGGTATATATGTTGGGTTTGTGGAGACTTTTCTATTTATTTAAGGAAGCGACGACTTTCCTAATTGAGTTAGGAAAGTGAATTAGAAAAGATTTTCAATTGTACATGAATTTAGGATAGGTTTTCTAATGTGCAAAGAAATTAGGATATCAACGGTATTTCATATTTCCCCCAATCTTTCACTATAAATACATGTACTTGTAACCCCAAAGAATAATCATGAGTTGAGAGCAATAATAAGAGAGTATTGTGGCCGTGGACGTAAGCAAATTGTCGAACCACGTAAATCCTTGTGTTTTTCTGTGATTGTTCTTTATTTCTCTTGGTTACTTCTGCTAGAATATTGTTCAACGTTGTTATATACCCCAACAACTGGTATCAGAGGTTTGGTTCGTGACAATTGGGAGCAGTGGCAGAAGAAGGGAAAGTTCGAATCGACAAGTTCGACGGTAGGGTTTTTGGATTTT
>JAYMTP010006756.1:0-11731 GCA_036897365.1 Geranium brycei | reverse complement strand
ACACTAGTCTTTTGCCGAAATCTGACACTTCCTCGATTTGCACCGCATCAAAAAGTCAGAGCTGAATATATGTGTGCCTGCTTTGTGTAGTCCTAGCTCAACTTTGCCTAGGAAATGAATATGGTATTGTAACTCTTTCAGGATGCATTATTGCCAGTGAGCAATCCAATCTGCATTCTCTGTAACATAGTTTCTGTATAATACGGCTTGTTACTGAGAGAAGATCCTCCACCAGAAAGTTTCTTTCATTTGAATAAAATTTGTGGACTAATTCTTTTCTGTTGCTTTGCTTAATGTCATATAAAGAGTTTTCATGTTATACTTTTTTCTTGTCATCAACCATGTTTTACCTAGCGTGGAAAGATAGTAATGCTGCCATAAAGTATAGTTATGCTTGTTATTTGTTGTTTCTCATCATTTCTCACATAACTATCCCTAATTTTGAAAAAAAAAATATAAGGTTAAATATGATATGAAAATTTTAAGATATCCATCACTCTCAAATTTTTAAATGAATGGCTCTTCCTTAACCCAAAATTTTTGGCAACCATCTGCATTATAGATTTATTGTTTTTGGGGTAAGCATTAGACTAATTTGGACATGAAACGAGACTGAACTTGAAACATTGCACATCTTAGTCTTCATGACTAAAACACCAATTACAACTCATAATTTTAATGCATTACTGATTATGTTTGTATAAGAACATTTGATCTTTTATGAAGGCTTAGTGATTTGTCTATACCTGTTCTGAGGAAATGAAGTAAGCATACATGAAAAGGTCCGCAACTTTCAGTGAGGAAGACATTGGTCTGTCCTAGATGTTCGCCTCACTAACTATTCCATCGACGATAAAGGGTATTTTAGACTTTTATATAATGTTTGTGATAATAGTGTATAATTGAGGTTAGTTATCAGGAATTTTCTCTTTGTTTAATGATGTAAAAAGTTTGTTCAGAAATTCACCAAAATCCAATGTTTGTAGTTTGCTACTAGATCAACATGTTATTGCTGGAAAAATGTATGTACAGTTGACTATTGATTCCTATATTAATTTGGGTACAAGATGGAACTGAAAAAATTTGTGAGAAATTGAGGAGGATATTTAATTTTGGACGAAACAAGTATTTTGTGAGAGAATAATAACCCACGTAATATGAAGAGATTGTGTTTTGCTGACTAATTATTATTCTTTGGGTTATAAAGCCCAAATTAGA
Source organism: Geranium brycei (assembly GCA_036897365.1). Taxonomy (NCBI): domain Eukaryota; kingdom Viridiplantae; phylum Streptophyta; class Magnoliopsida; order Geraniales; family Geraniaceae; genus Geranium; species Geranium brycei. The sequence goes on along the minus strand of JAYMTP010006756.1, from coordinate 10,513 downwards.
GTTGTCTAAAATACAAATTTGAGGCATTTGAATAATTATAACACCAACTGCTCATTCTAAGTTTTAATCCGAACTTAGCTCCAAGAAAGTAGGAGAGCTGCGACTGTTATGGCTCTTTCCGATCCAACAGTTATGTCCGCTTTTCGGATCCTCCACATGTTCATTTCCTATTTTGTTGCTCATTCCAAATATCAAACCTCAAACCCATTTACACATTTTCATAGAAAATGCCACACAAACCTCCTAAGCTCTCACCTTTCCTCCCTTTTGTTTGTTGAAGCAATTGCAATTGTTGTACCCATTTACAAGGAGAGTTTTTAACTATATTACTGAATCCAAATAAATTGTTTTATGCAAAATGGAGAGTTATTTGAACGAGAACTTTGGGGTGAAGCCAAAGGGTTCGTCAGAGGAGGTTCTTGGGAATTGGAGGAAGCTTTGTGCCATCGTCAAGAACCCTAAGAGACGCTTTCGCTTCACTGCCAATCTCTCTAAGCGCCATGAGGCTGCTGCTATGCGCCGTACCAACCAGGTCTCTCTCTCTCTCATCCTATTCCTTACACACATTATACTTGTTTCAATTCATTACCTCAAACTCACCATCTTTATTGTATTCTTCTACCTTGTTTCTATTATCAATTTCAGCTTGTGTGTGTGTATATATATATATGAAACTCTAAATATCTGAGAAGAGTCATATCAAACTTCTGGTTGAAAAAAAAATATATAGTTGAATCTGACTGCAAAATGAAAATATGATTGTAAAGTGAGGACAACTACATATTTATAATTTTGGACTTTTCAAACTAAATTAAATGGTCCTGCCTAAGATTTGAAATTGATGATCATTCCTTGACTCATATATACACCTATACTATACAAGTACTAACTATGACTTTGTGCTAGGAACTACTAATACTAACTATGACTCTGACATCTTGGGATAGTACGTTTTTGGTTTCAGAAAGAAATTATATTTTTTGTACCATGATTATGGAATTTTCATTTGGTATTTTGGGTGCTTCACTAGTCTTCTTTCTTCAATGTTTAGGAGAAGTTGCGGATTGCGGTTTTGGTCTCAAAAGCTGCATATCAGTTTATCCAAGGTGATGTTTTGCTGATATCTAAAACATTTTCACTTCCATGTTTTGTTGTAAGAAACTGCTCAAGCAATGTAAACACTGCAGGTGCACAGCCAAGTGACTACACTGTGCCTCAGGAAGTCAAAGCTGCTGGTTTTGATATTTGTTCCAACGAGTTAGGGTCCATAGTCGAAGGCCACGATGTGAAAAAGCTCAAATTTCATGGTGGGGTGGAAGGTATTGCTAAAAAGATCCGCGCGTCGACCACAGAGGGACTCTCTGCAGAAAGTGATAAGCTAAGTCTCAGACAAAAGATTTATGGAATCAATAAATTTGCTGAGAGTGCCCCAAAGAGTTTCTGGTTCTTTGTCTGGGAAGCCCTTCATGACACAACCCTTCTGATCCTTGCGGTGTGCGCTTTTGTGTCTTTGGTGGTTGGCATTATGATGGAAGGCTGGCCTCATGGCGCTCACGATGGCCTAGGAATTGTTGCTAGCATTGCATTGGTTGTGGTTGTGACCGCAACAAGTGACTATCGTCAATCCTTACAGTTCAAAGATTTGGACAAGGAAAAGAAGAAGATCAGCATCCAAGTTACGAGAAGCGGGTATAGGCAGAAATTGTCAATATACGAATTGCTTCCTGGAGATGTCGTGCATCTAAACATTGGAGACCAAGTGCCTGCTGATGGCCTATTTGTTACTGGATTCTCTGTGCTGATTGATGAGTCAAGTTTAACTGGGGAAAGTGAGCCAGTGATGGTGACTGCTGAAAATCCGTTCCTGCTCTCGGGGACTAAGGTTCAAGACGGGTCTTGCAAGATGTTGGTTACTACCGTTGGGATGCAGACTCAATGGGGAAAACTGTTGGCAACTCTTAGCGAGGGGGGAGATGACGAGACACCATTGCAGGTGAAGCTCAATGGAGTAACAAACCTTATTGGTAATGTGGGGGTCTTCTTTGCCATCGTGACATTTGCAGTTTTGATCCAAGGAATGGTTAGCGAGAAAGTGAAAGAGGGCACTCACTGGAATTGGTCTGGAGACGATGCATTGGAACTACTGGAGTTTTTTGCCATTGCAGTTACAATTGTTGTTGTTGCAGTGCCAGAGGGACTGCCACTGGCTGTGACACTGAGTCTCGCCTTTGCCATGAAGAAGATGATGAATGACAAAGCGCTCGTGAGACATCTAGCTGCTTGTGAGACTATGGGTTCAGCCACAACTATCTGCAGTGACAAGACTGGAACATTGACTACAAACCGCATGACTGTTGTGAAAGCATGTATTTGCTTCAATACGAGGGATGCAGATTCCTGTGCCGAAGCTCCAGCTAATGCGATCGAGCTTCTCTTACAATCGATCTTCACCAACACCGGAGGAGAGGTCATTGTCAACAAAAGTGGTAAACAAGAGATACTTGGAACTCCCACTGAGAGCGCTTTATTGGATTTTGGCTTAGCTCTTGGTGGGAATTTTCAACAAGTTCGACAAAACTGTAGAATTGGTAAGGTTGAGCCTTTCAACTCCACAAAGAAGCGGATGGGGGTAGTACTGGAGCTTCCTGATGGGCGTATTCGTGCCCACACAAAAGGTGCTTCTGAAATCATTTTGGCTTCATGTGAAAAGGTGGTTGATTCCAACGGAGAAGTTGTTCCTCTCGATGAATCATCCATCAAGAAACTCAATGCTACGATCGATGAGTTTGCTGGTGAGGCCCTTCGGACTCTATGTCTCGGGTATATGGACCTTGAGAACTGGTTCTTTGACCAGGATCCTGTTCCAGCTTCTGGTTATACTTGTATAGCGATTGTTGGGATCAAAGACCCTGTTCGTCCGGGTGTCAAGGAGTCTGTTCAAGTTTGTCGCTCAGCTGGTATCACAGTGAGGATGGTAACTGGAGACAACATAAACACTGCAAAGGCGATAGCTAGAGAATGCGGGATTCTTACTCATGATGGTGTAGCTATTGAAGGTCCAGATTTTCGAGAGAAAAATATGGATGAACTGATGAAAATAATTCCCAAGCTTCAGGTGATTATTCCTACATTTCTATCTGCAGTTGGTAATGCAAATATCATTTGTTACTTGTAAATATTGACTTGTTCTATAGGTTATGGCCCGGTCTTCACCTCTAGACAAGCACACACTTGTTAAACACTTGCGAACCACGTTTGGTGAAGTTGTTGCAGTCACTGGGGATGGAACAAATGATGCCCCAGCATTACATGAAGCAGATATCGGACTGGCAATGGGTATTGCTGGAACGGAGGTGAGTCCGCGATATTGCTTTTGGAACTCAAATTATATTGTTTAGACATCTGAAGTAGCATAATGTATATATGTCCACAAAAAGAAAGGAAAAAGGGAATAAGCCTACCTTTGGGCTCTTGAATTTCAGGTGGCAAAAGAGAGTGCTGATGTCATAATTCTTGATGATAACTTCTCCACAATTGTGACTGTGGCCAAATGGGGGCGTTCAATTTACGTAAACATCCAGAAGTTTGTACAGTTTCAGTTGACTGTTAATGTTGTTGCACTCATCGTTAACTTCTCCTCAGCTTGTTTGACTGGTTAGATCCATGTATTTTGTATAGTTTCATTAAGCATTAGTTTTTGATTCGGCTAGTATGTATTTACGTGAAAACATGTTTTAGGGAATGCTCCTCTCACGGCGGTGCAACTATTGTGGGTGAACATGATCATGGATACATTGGGAGCGCTTGCACTCGCAACAGAACCTCCTAACGATGAATTAATGAAGCGTAAACCAGTTGGAAGGCAAGGAAGGATTATCAGTAATGTGATGTGGAGAAATGTGTTGGGACAGTCCATCTATCAGTTTATGGTAATATGGTATCTTCAGGCAAAAGGAAAAGATCTGTTCGATCTTGATGGCCCAAAATCTGATCTCATCTTGAACACTCTCATTTTTAACTGCTTTGTCTTTTGTCAGGTAATCCTTATGACATTCAATTCATATATATTTTAATTTAAATTATCCGTCTGCAATCTGAACTCCTAAGAAATGCTATTACTAAACTCTTTTTTGTACATGTTGTATCAATTTTATTGAAGATCGTCATGTTCTTCACTAATTGTTAGTGATGTTCGGCCATACTGTAACTTGTAGCTTAAAAAAAATCTTGGTTCTGTATATTGCAGGTTTTCAATGAGATAAGCTCGAGGGAGATGGAGGCGATAAATGTTTTCAGAGGAATTCTGGAAAGCAACGTTTTTATGGGAGTTCTTGGTGCCACTGTTGTGTCCCAAATCATAATCATAGAGTTTTTGGGCACATTTGCAAACACAATACCTTTGACTACAGATCAGTGGATCTTTAGCGTATGCATTGGATTTGCTAGCATGCCAATCGCTGCCATCCTGAAGATGATCCCAATGTGAACAACGGAATGCTCGGAGACGGGATACAAGTTTAAGGTTGCCTCTTATTGCATTAATTGATGGAGCTAGAGTTTTTATATAACAACTGCTCAGGTTCTTGTAAGATCTAAAAGATTCACATGTTATGTTTTCTGTCGATTACAATAAACTGAACTTGATGTTTCAAGCACCATTTAATTTTTTCAAGTTTAGAGGACTACATTTTTGCAGTCCTATCATTCATTTTGTTCCTTGATCATGTCATCTAAATTATATGTACACTGATTTCTCTTTGGATATAAATCCAATGAAAGTGAGAGAAAACATAAACGCACTCATGAATTTACTTATCACATTCTTTAGTTCTGAGACACTTATTGAGGCTTTTGTCCTCTACAATAGGTTTTCTTCATTTTATTATCTACTCTGTAATTCAGCAGGTGAGCCACTGAATTGTGACAGGTGAGTGATTGCAGTTTCAACAAGATCATAACTACAAATTCATACAATGATAGAGCATCATGCATTTCTCCATTTAAGATCATGGGAGTGCTTCAGTTTTTAAGGTCACAAAAGGCTGGTGAGTTGGGAAGCCAGAAATGTAGTGGCAAATTTAAATAATCACAATGGCAATAGCCACCAAAATTTCATAATGCTAAGAGCAACTCTAACCAAGTTTTGCTCGAAGTGTAACATTGTTGTAATGAATGAGTTAATGATCAATTGCATTTAAGTTATGATTGTGTTTGTGTGAGAGTGAGCGAGAATGAAGAACTTGATAACCATGTGATTTCTCCAACTAGTGATAAACATACCACATCAACCATATTTAGAGTAATAATGTATCAACGTCATTCTGTCAAATCCAAGACAACACAATATTTTTTAAGAAAATTGCAAAAACTTTTCGTATGATATTTAGTTTTTGTTAAAAAGTCCGTATACTATATTTATTACAAAAAAACTCTACATTTATGTTGTATTTGTTGTACCGCTAGTATAATTCTGTTACAATAAGCGTAAAACTTCAAATATTTTCATAATTCTGAATATACCCTCATCACTTAGAAATTGTATATAGTAATTAAGTGGTTGTAGTATTTTTGATATTATAAAAATATTTTAAGATTTTCTTCATTTTAAGAAAATTACAGTGAAAAAAAGTTATAAGTTGGACAAAGAGTTTTTGTAATATACACAATATATTTTAAATTTTTTTTATCAAGATTAAATTCTTGTACTCGTGACAAAGATAAAGTGCCATGTTAGTTAATCAAATAAAATTTTGATATATACATATTTAAATGTTAGTTTATTTATAAGCATTAGTTTATTTAAGCTTGGCTTTAGGTCATATGAGCCAAGATGAGGTCAGACAATTCTCATTATTGTTCATATGAGCCACCATGTCCGTGTCTTGCCAATATTGCATTGCAACCCATCAGAGAGTCCTCTAGTATATTCAAGTGGACCAGTTCCAAGTTCCTCTCCAATCGGCAAATACTTTTTTATTTTGGGTTTGTGAATCAACTTTTTGGAGCTAGTCTTCGTAGAGCTTTGTCGACCGGTAAGAATGGAGATCTTATGCATCGGTAAATCACTTCATCCCTCCTCGTTGAGTCGTCGTCTCTCTTCGGAATTACGATCTAGCCTAAACATGAATACATGAGTCTTATAAGTACCCTCGTTTGATATATATGATAGGGTAAATGGTATGTATAACAAAATTAACAGTGTTAGGACAAATGTGATAACACACGTAATGAAATTTAAAAGTTAAAATTTTAAATTACGGATTAAGTTGCAAAAAGTGTCTTTTAATGTAGGTGACATCTCCCTAATTTAAACCATTTTCCCAATTTTTGAAGGGGTTTTTCAATTTTATGTCACATGAGTATATAAAGTCAATTTCCCATTTTAAGTTAGAGTAAACCGTAAAACGTTGTCATGGATTTTTGCAAATTTGCAAAACTAGCTATAAATTTGCTATACTTTTTTGTGAATTTTGTTACTTTGTTTTCAAAAATGACAAAAATACTCTTGAAATTATTATTTTTTAAATTAAAAATATTTCAACTCAATTTCGTCGGTTTTTATCCTCTCACACGTTATTGATCTCCTTTTGCGACTTCAAATCTAAACAAGTTCGGAGTAAGAGAAAAATCGGCAACTCGGGTTAAAAAAAAATGTATTTTAATTTTTTCAAAAATAATAATAATTTTATAAACACTTTCATAATTTTTTAAAATGTACACATTTCACAAAAAAATCCCCAGCCCTTTTTACAAAATTGAAACACTGTATACAAACAAAAATAGTACCACTATCCTCATCGTCAAGGTTCATAGAATTTGCACCCGATACAATCTTTGTCTTTTTAATTTCAACTTCAATTCTAATCTCAATTTCAATGTAATTTGGTAATTTTATTACCTAATGTAATTCTAACTCTTAATCCTATTTTAAGACCATTAACTAGTTATGGTTAATAAATCTTCAATTCACAGGAGAAAAAAAAAACTTCATGTTATGACCAAACGGTCAAAAACTTGTTTCTGTGTGAGCTCAGTCACACTCCTTGTTTTGTCCCTTTCCTGTCAGGATGGCCCCAACTACTGCTACACTTGTCTCCACCACACTGATTTGCGATTAAAATGGCACATCCTTGAACACAACGCCGTATGCTACAATTGCCTTCGCCACCACCACCATCACTCCCTACACCTCCAGTACACTTTATCATTAATCTACCCTAAATGATTTCAAGGTCAAAGGCCTCTCTCACCCGGTCGATTTTTTGAAATAGGACCCAATCGATCACCGTTAATTTTTTTTCCCCAAGTATTTGAAAGATCAAATCAGACTCGCCAATGACCGTCGATTTGGTCTGTCTCGGGCTCTTCAATTTTCACACTTGTTGTCCCAATAATGGAATGTCAATGTGCTCTGCAGCTGGCGATTTTGTTTGATTTATCCCAAAACTAATTGTTTTCAGTTTTTTATTTATAAAAACTGTGAACTACCATATATAATAGAGAGCAATTATAGAGAGGGTTTTAGGTCTCACAGCAGCAGATTTGAGTTTTGGGGGTTTACTGTTGTAGCTCTCTCAGCTCAAAATGTTGAAGATGGTGTGGTTCTACCTCTTGTGTCTTTCTCTGTTTCATCTCTCAGTGTTGGGTCTATCTGGTAAGCCATATCATTGTTTACTCGTTTATCAAAATGCCTCCTTTTCTTGATCACCATTATGGGTTCTTGTTGAGCACTGTGTTTTGGTTGTTATATGTCTATTGCAGGTGATGAATCTATCTCACTTCTCAACCTCCATGACTCAGCTCAGGAGCTATCTCCTCCTACAGATACTCATCTTCCCATTGGGGTGTCTGTGAGTGCTGCTGAGCTCAGTGCTGTCTCTGGCAGTGTCTTGGAGGCTGAGACTTGGCTCAGGAACCATGTTCTTGCTCACTACCCATCTACCCAAATCAGCACCATTGTTGTGGGCCACACTCTCCTGTGCCAGGATCACAACTTGGGTTTGGTCTTGCCGGCCTTGAGAAATGTTTATCACTCTCTTGTGAGGTGGGGCTTGCAGAGAGACATCAAGGTCTCAGCTGCTTTCTCTTCCACCTGTTTCCATCCAGAGGATGGTCTTCACAGGGATGATTTGGCTGAGAACATCATCACACCTCTCCTGCACTTTCTGCAGATCACAAACTCAACCTACTCTGTGAACCCACCTTCAAAGGTCTCTCCTTTATCAAATGGGTTTGCTAGCTTGGTGTCTTCTCACTCTGAGTCCATGAAAAAGCTTGGATTTTTCAAGCTGGTCAACAACATCAATGTGTTGGTCACCAACCCAAAACAGAGAAAACCCATCAGCAGGAAGCTCTCATCCATGGATTCCAAAAACCCTCTTCCTCCAATAGCTTCTCCACCGCCCTTCTCATTCCCTTTTGCCCCGGAGATGGCTCCTGCTGATTCACCTTATGCTTTTGATTTGCCTCCTTGTAATGTGGTGGATAACTCAGGGCCTGCACCAGCGCCAGAGGTGGGGGTTGTGCAGAAGCTGTGGTGTGTGGCCAAGCCTAGTGTTCCACCGGAGACGCTGCAGGAAGCAGTCGACTATGCATGTGGAGAGGGAGGAGCTGATTGTGAGGAGATTGGGCCAAATGGGAGGTGTTACAATCCAGATACAGTTGTGGCACATGCCTCTTATGCTTTCAATAGCTACTTTCAGAAGAACAAGAGGAACGGAGGAACTTGCAATTTTGGAGGGACTGCCATGATCATCAATGCTGACCCAAGTAAGCACTCGATCAGAAGCTACTCTTCTTTTAATTCATGACACGTCGAGTAATTTTTGGGTTGTTCACATTGTGTTTGTGGTTGTTTCAGGTTATGAAGACTGTCAGTTCGTCCTCAGCTGATACTACAGACAATGGAGTGAGCATTGATTTGGAGGACACTTGCTACTTTTGCCTATAATTTTGTGACTCGTTTAGTTTGGAGGTGAAATTTATGTAGTTGCAACTGAACTTATATTCTTACTAGATCCTGTGATGTAATGAACAAGATCCTTAGACTATTAGTATTGGGTTCTATATTGTCGCAATTCTTGTTTCCAAGATATGTGTTTGCCTAGTTACTTACAAGCATGTCGTCTCTTCATCAAATGCCAAGTGAATTCTGATTTCACTATGTTATGTTGCATATACTTGTCACCAGTGGCCTACCCAATTGATTTCATTTTAAAATAATCGTGTTATTGCAGGACATTCAATTTTCTTCTACATAAAGCATTCCATTTTCTTGTTCAGAAAACCAACATGTTTCTAGTTAAACACTTTTATCTATATTAAAAAAATCTCCATTTTGCTATAAATAATAATTATTTAGGCTCAGTTCTCATCTCAGTGTTGTTAACTTCAAAGTGTATCATGTTATCACTAATCACCATCCAGATTTTTAAGTATTATTTTCTAGAGACAATACTCAGTCTACCCTTATTTATATTCAAAATTAAAAAATAGAAACGAAGAAACCGTTCTTGTTCGTTGACACGTCTTGCTCTCCGACAACCTCACGGCAGCCACTGGGCACGTGTTCGGCCTCCATGAACCTCGACTCAACCCTCCGTCTGCTTGGCGGCACCTAGGGTTTCAAGGGGTCCCGATCTGCCCGTGCTTGGTGTCTCGACAGAGGAAGCTTGGTAGAGCCGGAAACAGAAGACTTGTTTCCATGGTTGCGCCCAAGGGCTGCTATCGGGATCGGGATCGAGGGCTCGATTCACGATTTGGGGTTCACGGTTCCTAGGATTTGATTCGGCGTGAAATGGGAAAGGGAGATTTTGATGATGAGATCGGAGCCGAGGTGGAGGGTGTAGTGCTCTTCGTCCATGCCTAGAAACATATCTTTTGTTTTCTTTTGGCTTGTTCTATGCAAATGTGTTTACATGGTTGAGTTTTCAAATGTAACAAAGCCCTCAGAGTTTCATAATTTGGTAAGTTATGGGGTTTCAGTACACCATTGATGGTGGGTCTAACTCTTATTAATGGAGTTGCTGCTAAAGGAGCAGGTGTGTGTTTTGGGTTTTATTCTTGGTTTTGTTTTATGGGTTTCAATAGACCGAAACTTTAATGATTTTCTCTCATTAACTTGTATTTCCTAACAATTACCATTCAATTCATCAACAAAAATTAAGAAATGTGAAAATCAGAATAAAAAAAAGATAGTATATAAAACGAAATGTGTAATAGGACACTCTTTTTTGGAGAGAGCAAAATGAAGGAGAAGAGAATTGTTTTATTTTATTTTTGCAAGAGTTTCATTTTTTTTGCAGTTGCTCATGCGATGAGGATGGTGTTCTTCATCTTCACGAATAGTAATTTTGTGAGCAAGAATTGTAAGAAAAAATCAGTATAACAATGAGAATTAAAAGGAACTTATCGATAGAAGAAAATTGTGTCGTGGTATAAGATTAGCCACTACCGTAAAAGCTATTTCCGGCACGACCTCAGTGCAAATCGTTTGATGCCGGTAGCTTCCCAA
>JAYMTP010006755.1:0-11732 GCA_036897365.1 Geranium brycei | reverse complement strand
TTCTCTAAATGATATCTATGATTTGACTTGGTAACTATTTACCTATGATTAGTAGAGCGTGATCATTAGTCATCCTCATACTAGTCGCTGTATATATAGTTTGATATATGTATAGCTTTATGACCAGGGGCATGCCAAGTATAATTCCAAACAACATTGTTGTACTGTCTAAGGGTTCTACTAACATAGACCCCCCTCTAATGACCTTAGACGAAATTAGATACTCAACTTATTATCATAACACAATGAATAATAAAAGTGTTGATTTATTGCTATCAGAATATAAAACGTTTGTACATAAAATGGTTTGGGGTAGGGCACATTTCTTTCATGTTGGCCATGGGTCGTGGCCATGAGTTTTTTCTAGGAACCTGGACTCGAAACTCGCCACGGGCGTATTGGTTCGTCAATGGAAAGGTCGCTACTGGGTAGTCCGGTTTAGGGCTTATTTGTTAGGTTGCCGGGCCCAAGTTGATGGCCACGGGGTGACCCTTTGTTCGGTCATGGGCCCGTGGCCCTTTGCCATAGGGCAGCCTTAGAAAATCTCTAAAACTAGTCCTTTTCAACTCGAAAATCTACATTCTTTACCAAAAGAGGCCGTGAAGCAAAAGAGACAAATATATGGGTTTTTGTACCCAAATGGGACGAAAAGAGGGTAAAAATGTGGGAATTTAGTGCTCAAAAAGTGGTGTATTTTCACGGGTATCAAGCACCACGGGCTATACAATAGCTCTATAGAATACATGCTCGTTCCTCCCTACCAATAAGCAAAAACAAACCCTCCACAAAAAAAAATAGGTATAGGGCTAAAGGGTCTTCTTGACGCATGCCCCCGAGAATGGATAGCTAGACCAATTACAATATATGGACAAACCACTAAATAACGAACCGATACGATACATTCAAGACTCTAAATTAACCCACCTCTTTAAAAAAAAACAACTCGTCGGAGCTTGAAAGTAACAAAAGGCCATGGTCATGTCAACTATTAGGGCCATAAACCCTTCCTCCCTTGAGATTTCCTCTTTAGATAGTGCATAATCTCGAATGCCAACACTATATTATCTGAGATGAGCCATCCTGGCACAAACACACTTTGGGTGCCAGAGATACATTTATGAAAAAGACCGTACATTTGATTGGTCATTACCGTAGAAACAATTTTGTAAGTAATGTTGCATAACATAATTGGGAAAAGATCACACATCTTGACTGGAGATCGACCCTTGGGAATTAAAATGATGTTAGTTGCATTAATTTCGGGCAGTAAAGCACCCATAGTGAAATAGCCATGTACGTATTCACCACATTTGCACAATAGATGTCCTGGGTACTTTTTAAAAAATCTCGCATTCAAGCCATCAGAGCCTGGTGATTTGTTTGATTGCATGGAAAACAAAGGGTTGAGGACTGATGTGAGTGGATTTTGTTGTCCATCTCGAGCCAAATATCCTTACATTTGACCTGATTTTTGTCCCGCTTTGAATGTTTTCAAACCTATTTTATCCCATATTTGCTTAAGGTGGTATCCAATATGATTTCATTCAAAATAGGTTAGTTTTGGAGCGAAAAAGAGTGAAATGAGGAAAAGTCGGAAGTTGTGACGGTAATCACCACCGTCACAAACCAGAGATAGAAGCACGTGAGCATTTGAAAGCCAGAATAGATCGAGAATGAGTGACGGTAGCTCAGACGAGATGCCATTACCATCACATCCACCGTCAGTAGTAGGACATGTCTTAGAAGAAAGTGTTGATATTGTGTCAATAGTGATTACTATCACCAACTACCGTCACAACCAAGTAGTAGTTTTGCCTGCTCCGAGATTTAAGAAAAAAAATGACTGTAGTTGTGTCGGTAATCACTACTAACACTAACTACCGTCGTTCGCAATTTTAGCTATGAATTTCCAGATTTTCGATGCTTTCCCTCCAGTTTTGAGCAATGGGTATAAAAAGGTGAGAGCATTTTGAGTGTAGTTATTTTAATTGGAGTGAGAAGGTTCGTTGTTAGTTTAGAGGGAGAGTTGAAAGTTTATGTGGAGTTTTTAGGGTTCAAGAGAGATAACTTGTAGTGAGGATTAGTGTAAACTGGAAGAATGTGGAGAATGAATGAGGAGATTCAAGATTTAGAGGTTAGCTTGTGGATTCAAAGTCTATGAAATTTGATTTTCATCAATAGAGGTATTTTAATGTTTGTATTGTATTTTTTATTACTTACTTGGAGATTTGAGGTGATTAATTTGAGAATTGTGAAATTGTGTTTGAAATTGTTAAATTGTGAAAATGTATGTGTTGAATTGAGATTGATATTAAGGAATTGAGCCTAGATTTAGAATTTGTAGTGCAGAGTGTTGATGAGATTTGACTTGATGCGTGCATGTGTGGATTTGAGCTTTGGAATTGGTAATTGATTTTAGATTTACATTTGTGAGTGTGAACATGATGATTGATAATTTGTAGATTGATGTGGTAAGAGGATAAGCTAAATTCCTTGATTGTGGACAAATTGAACGAAATTAGTTATTAGGCATGCACAGTGATTCGTAAGTGTCTAGGGGATTGACTAAAGACCTTAAGTGGATAGCTTACAATCATTCCTCTCGTGTAGGCCTTGGAATGTGATAAATCGAGAAAGAAAGGCACTATGTCATTGAATAAGGGTATCTAAACCACCGAAGGGTCGGGTTTACACCTCCGTGGACACAATTTATAGCCACAGGGCACCAACCCAAAAGCTAGGCTTTTCCTACATAAACTTTAAGAAGCAACCTCCATAATTTGACTTAATAGTGACGTACTAGGTTCAATTAGCGGAGCTAGCCCCCTTCGTTGTCGGATAACGTGGGCGTTTAAGCGGGGGTTTGAAAAACCAACACTTTAGAATCAATTTTTAAAAGGACTCAGCATTACAAGTTACTTAACATGCAAGATAAGGCTAATTCCCGGATATTCATTCTCCCAATCACTTTTGAGATATTGATTGTTGTGTTTGATTGTTGGCAGAGATATTGCATGATAGTAATTGCTTGTTGCTAATTGAGAAAGATTATTGGCATAGAGTTGATAGGGAGTTGTGGATTTTCGAGATTTCAAAATCATTTTCGACTTACTTTGTTCAAACCTAAACCGAAACTGTTACACCCTAGTGTTCATACTAATAGATTCGACCATCCTCGTGGGATGATAAGTCGGGGTCACATTTGCTTCCCCATATTACTTGATCGGTATACTTGCTGAACCACGCAGTCGGTAGGAAGTCTCTCTAGAGATTTTCGCCGCGTCAAGGTCCTCTTATGTCGTTACCGACCGAATTAAGACAACATTATCAAGATTTGAACTAATCGGGTCAGTAGGAATAGGGTGCAAGTTCTACACAACACCAGAAGAATGAAATAGGTCCCTAAAATAAGACGTTATCAAGCCTTCCATTATGAACCCCATTCGACCCAATGTCCCGAACCATCCTGAAGACGTCTTATCCTATTCGACCTCGCTCTCCCACATGCCTTAGTGTGGAAGTATTTTGTATTCTTATCTTCTACTTGGAGCCGGAGATGTTTGGACTTCTAACACTGAGAGATTTCCTTCCGCAACAAAACTTTATCTAATTGAGAATGATGATCCTAGGCTCTGAGAGTATCTCCCGGATTGCGGCAAGATCTGACTCCCCACAATTCCCCAAGACAATATGTCAATCACCCTCTTCATAATATAATAACTAACCATGCTCCAAGTTAAAAACTTGGCTCCCACCTACCGTAACTTATCAGACATAGACAAATCAGCTCCCAACATCCAATAATCATGCACTACACTCCTGCAAGAAGAATCCTGAAGCCGAGCCTATTCAAAAGAAATGGCTCCGGGGATTATCTCCTAATATGAAATTTAAACTCTAGCAAAATCGGGGAGTGGTCCGAAGTGAAGATTCCCAAATTTTTTAGAGTGAACAAAGGGAAACAATTAAACTAGTCTGGCATGACAACTGCCCAATCCAAACGAATCTCTGTTTAGTTTGGGGTACTTCGGCCCTTTTCCCATGTGAAACCATGACCGCACAGAAGGAGATCTGAAAGGACATGAACAAAACCACTTATCAAATCGGATGGATACAAAGACCTCCAACTTTCTCATCAGAGCTGCATATATTATTAAAATCCTCCACAAGGATCTACGGAGGATGATATTGCACTACAAAATTTCACAATAAATTCCAAGTGTGATGCCTCATATTCTTGTTTGCATCCCCATAAAGCCAGTTAAGCGATATTAGTAAGTGTCTCCTATTGAAATACACATATCACAAGGATAGGTAGAGGACACCAAGACACACACATCATCAGAAAACCTCCAGAGGACCGCCAAACCCCCACTTCGACCAAACTGATCAACTACAAGCATCCCTTCAGAACATGAACGACATCTGACCGCATCAACCACCACCTTGGAACACTTCGTTTCACAAAAAAAAATATTGGGTTTCTTTCGGGCAATCAAGCCCAATAAGAACTGAGTTTTTCGGGGGTTCCCAAGCCCCCCTACAGTTCCACGATATGATGCCCATGGCTCCTCATGAGCCCCGTCATCAGAATTCGCCCGTTCAGAAGAAGAAACATCCCTAACACCTTCATCGTTATTACCATCCAAGTCCGACAACATCTCCTCTGCAATACTCCTGAAAAATGACCAAGTCATTTTATGAAAACAATTATAAATTTAAATTTATTATAATCCATATCTAACTTTGGGAATAGAGAAAATTAAAAATCTCTTGGGAAGAGCAAATGGCAATTGTTTTATGCTAAGAGATTTGAAAAGTTTGTGATAGAAGTTGGTAACACTAGTTCAAAATTGGTGCGCATTACTTGGCGTCATATTCCGTAGAAAATGACCCGATTGAGACAAAGTTGCAGTCAATGTGTAGCTTACACAAGTAGAACCTAATTTGATGATTAAAAAACTAGTAAATTATGGAGGCACCTAAATTAAAGTGATGATGATCTGGAAATAGAAAATGATGAGAAGGAGATGAAGATTAGATCCGGCGTGCTTTGTTGTTTGCCACTTCAACTATAAGTTGATATCTCTTGGTGTCGCCGTCAATTACATATGTGCAGTAGCTAAGTACATATGTTATCAGTAATTTATGTATATAGTTAGCTAGGGAAATTAATAATAAAACATAGGTTAGAATAAAAATATTTCTTAATATTTTATAGTATCTTTTGTATTCTATTTTAGTGTTATTACTTATTAGTTGAAGTTTTCTATTATTACAAATTTTATTAATTAACTCGTATATACCCTACATATAGGAGTGGGCAAATTTTTGGAACCGGTCCAGATCGACAAAAACTGAATTGAACATACTATCTGATTCTTTAATGATTCAAACCATATCTGGAACCACTATGTGAGATAACGGTTTGGTTATGATCACGATTCTCTTATTCGATTCTTTGGCTGGAACTAATTGACTTTCAATTTTTAATTTAGACTCGAATTTGGGCCCGATTTATAGCCAAAAATTTTAATTTGCAATTATAAAAAATAGTATTGAAAACCGGATGATAAAATTTTAGTTATTACAACTCAATCAAAATATAAAGTTTAGAAATAAAATAACGATAAAAGATAACACATGTATATGGATGAGAGGTATATATTTGTTAGCAAGAACCGGTCCGGTTCATATCGATTAACCACCAATTTTAGATTTTAAGAACCATAATTAAATGGTTCTCTCAAATTCAAAATCAAAATTATTACGGTTCGACTCAATTTTCGGTTCAAAATCGGTTTCGGGTACAAAATGCCCACTCTACCAATATAAAGTGTCTCTCTTATCAAAAGTCACGTCACAATATCAACAAGCTAACAAAATCAATAATATATTCTCTCTATATCTTATTTCTATCATGGTATTAGAGGAATGTTGGTTGATTCTCTCGATTCGAAAACATTTTGTCCACTCATTAGTATTCGCAATTCATTAACGAGTGAGCAGGGCAACCAATTGCTTCCGCATTTATCTACAAAAAACCGTTTAGCCTTAAAACACGCCGACGAAAAAATTGTGTAGCCATAAAAGCACATAGACGAGAAAAAAAATGTGTTGCCTCCAAGCTCATAGAAGAAAAGGCTTACAAGTGTACAGGAGAAGATGCCTCCACACGCACTACTTTGATACACATCAAGTTTCAAGTTCAAGGTCAAGAAGTCAAAAATCAAGTTTATTACTTAATTTTAATAGGGTTGTTAGAATAATAGGAATATTTCATATTTGTAGTATCTTATCTATGCTAGCTTAATCTTATTGCATATTAGAGAGATTATTTCCAAGTTTTCCTACTTAGCTCATGTATGTGCGGGTATCTCTTATTGTAATTCACATCAACAACATCAGTAACTTATTTTCTTTCTACCCTAATTCTATTCACACTAACTAAATATAAGCTACAAATACGATTAAAAGGTTATTTTTGTAAAGCCCCTCCCTTTAGTCTTCCGCCACTATTTCGTTTTGGCTTATACATGATACCATATGAGGGTTAGACATTATTTATGTTCATAAGAATCTTGTATAGTTTGTGTTCTTTCATGATATTGGTGAAGTGAGCAGTTTAAAAATAATGGAAGTTTTGAATAGCAAATATTAACGACATTAATAGTGCGTGACAAGAGTTGGCGTAACGAGAGTGGCGACACAGATTGAGGGTCGGAATAGTTGTGTTCTAGTCGTTGGTGAGCAAATTTTGTTTTGTGGGCTATTTAAAGTTCGTCTGTTACGATTTTATTTAGATTGTAAGACTTATTGAATTAACTTATACATGTGGGTAGAGTTAATATGTGATCCGTCAATCGAATAGCTCATTGAATTGTGCGAGATTTTCATTTATATGTTGATGGCCTCTTTTGAGAATATGTCTAACTTATGATTCTTAAGAGTGGACTCAAGATTCACCCTTTTGTAGAATGTGATCTAATATTGCCGGCTCTCAATAAAATAAAATGGGATAAATAGATACCGCAACACAGGATTTAAACCCAAAAGTCCTTGAACCCAGCTCAAGTGGTTAATAAATTGATCGATCATCCAATACTTCAAAATGATGAAAGCTGGTTATTTTATATTTAAACAAGTAAAGAAATAATAAATGAGACATTTTATAACATCATTTTAAACAAATAGTACCAATATTTTGGAATGAAAAAATACAGCATCACTAATGTGATACCAATCCAAAATAGATATCTGTCACATTAAAATCCTAACAAGACATGATTATTAAAGTTTGAAAAGGATAACGTCTTAATCAAAACCGGACTAGTTGCTGCCAATTTTATACAGAACATTAAAGTATTGATTTGTTGCCTTTATTAAGATTTCATATAATAGTAAGTACATATTATCTTTTGATTGTGCCAATGCAAATAAACTGCACTAGAATTAATAAAGATGAAAGCACTGAAACATGCGCATCAAGTTCAATTGTCGCTGTCGATCAATTCATGTTTCCTCAGATAAGATGAGGTAATGCCCAACAAGAGTACTATATATGGTGGTTCCTCATCTTCACTATGGTTCATTTTCATTCTAATAAATTAAATTACCCACCATAAAATGATAACCTTTAACCATCCTTTGCATGATAGCAATGTTTTAAGAAAATGTTATGCATTAATTGGGCGGCGGAAAGGGCCTTTTGGAAACTAATCGAAGATTAATTGAAAAATAAATTGAATTGAATGATTAATTGAGGATTTTATTGAATTAATCAGAGACTAATAGGACAAGTCATGGATTATTAAAATACTGCAGGACAGATTATTCAATATTTTTATGGGAAAATGACACCTACAGACATCCTTAATTAAACATTGTTTGTACCTACACCCCCCTAATTAAAAAATTAACTTTTAAATTCCTTTATCTCACTTAACCTAACACTGTTAACTTTCAAGACACAATAATGGCATGTGATTTGCACATGATAAACTCATTTTTTTAATGGCAAAATTTCCATTTGAATAAAATTAAAAGTGAAAAAATGGACCATCTTTCTCGCATTTGCGTCTTTTAAGCAAGTGTCCTTACTTACCTTGTATCTCTCGTTTAAGTAAATTATAACATGGTTGACGGCCGATGATCCATACTCTTTGCGTCTATCTTAGTCATGGATAGAGTTGTAAACGAGCCGCTCACGCTCAATTCATTAAATTTTTATTTCGGTCTTGTGATAATCGAGTTCGAGCCGAATTCGAGTTTAAGGTTAAGCTCGTAAACCTAATATTTTAAAGCTCGATAGGCTCGCAAGCCGGATCGTTTAATATTTCATTAATTATATTTTTTACCTTTTAATAAATGATTATAAAAAAAAATATATCTGAATTGAGTTGAGCCGATCTCGAGTTTACTCGTTTAGTATTTAATCCATTTTATATTTTTATTTAATATTAGAGTTAAATTTTGATGAATTTGTATAAAAATTAAGTGAACCGAGCTCAAGCCGAGCTTCTTTGTATTCTTTCGAGCCGGGCTCGAACTTAGTTGTATAAGCTAGTTCGCACCCGAATCAAGCTCAAGCCGAACATTTTTTTCACAAGCACCACCGAATTGAGGCTCTATTCGCCTCGTTTACACCCCTAGTCATTGCTGTATTGGGATCCACCTCCATGTTTCGGCCTTTACTCAAGCAATATTAAATCTATCACGTGCTTCGAGAAGCACTTGGTGTGTTGTTGTTGACGGCACTAAACAATGACAACTATTTGAAATTTTGATAAAATGTTAAAGGCAAAATTGTCTTTTTATCATAAAACTAACGAGTGACAGGTCAGGTCACGAGTCTGGTTCGCCTGCACCTAAATGCATGGATGCCCTTATACATCCTCAAGGTTGGACCGTCGATCTTGGGCGACGTCAGTACTTAATTAATTTATACCACATACATTATGCTATATTGCTAAATGTTCCCTTAATGATAAAATATGCTTTTTTGATTATTGTTCAACTGGTAACTAGAAAGTAAGAGATGAGTGGTTATTGTTCAACTGGAGCTTTACTATTATTCATTCATGTAATGGGTAAACGTCGACAGTTAAGCATGCCAAGTGTTATGACATATGACTGCCAAGCCTCATACAATTAATTGCCTACTATCACAATCACGATGGAATGGACTACAGATTCACTTCAATATACAATTAAAATACCCAAAAACCTCACAAACTAAACAAAAGAAAATCAACTTGACTTGTAGAGGAAGCAACCACTTCCTTGCTCTCTCTGTGGCCCAACTTCTTCACATATTTTGTGTATTCGCCCCTAGTCCCTTGTTCTTGTGTTCCGCAAAATATACCGTCTTGTAAGTTCATAATTTATAGTTCGAAGTCAAATATCAATGTCAATGTCACATTTTCACAATTGTGGATCAATCTCTCAACTGATATGCATCATTATCTGCAGGTCAAGAAGATCATAGCAGATTGAGGACTCTAAGCTATAGAAGAGCTGATGTTTTTCTCCTTAGCTAAGCAGGCCAATCTTTGAAAACACTTCTAGAAAAACACTGCTCTCTTTTCTTTCCCTTTCTCTACAGTCCCTTCGAATTTGTATCATGTTCAGTAATTGATCGTGCAAACTTTTTTAATTCCCCGCCATGTTTCTGTATCACACCAAAATGATGAACACGTGATTAAATTCTTCAACTCCAAACAAAATATCAAATATATTTCACAACTTAATAAACTAATAATCTACCACTTTTTGCAGAGGCAAAATTATCTAACATTCCAATTACCTATAAGAATAAATGCCAAATTTAGTAGCCATAAATTAGGGCTGGACCTAAGCTTTGATAAAAAAAAGCTTAGTCTATGAGTTTTATTTCTAATAATTTATACGGCAGATAAATGACAAAAAGTGACAGTATGAAAGTAAATAATTTACATACGGCATTGAAATTGATATCAAAATTATTCTTATGTCAAAAAAATGGTATGTTTAAATTGCAGTTGTTATGTATCTAAGTTGTTTATTTAGAATAAATTTTATATTGTTGGTGAGCCTTGAACTGAGTGATCAAACATTCAAACACATGGCAAGTGGCAACATAATCTTTGGTATGTATCTAATTTGTCACTTTCTTATTTCAGCTTTGTTTCGAAACTGATTTGTCATAGTCAACCTGCTGTAACTTGAGGGAAAATGTATCATTTCAAATAAACAAATATTTATAACACAAGTTCCAAAATGACGGTACCATTGGATTATTAATGAAAAAAGAGTGATTTAGGATTTGTATGTTCATATGTTGTCTGCTATGCTATGGAAAACTAGAAGAAAAAAAATGAGAAGGCAGACTGAATGTTCATATGCGCATATGCACGGATTTTGTCATTTTGAATATCGCGAAATGGGTTAACATGTTCCTAAGTAATAAGATTCGTGTTCCAGACAATGAAGATACTACTTACTGTTCTTTCTACTGATCTCTGTCCTACCCCGGATGGAGCGGTTTCAGTCTGGCATGCTGCTCGGCAAAGAATAAATTATAACCGCTTCTGTTTGGTTTTGGATGATTAGGATCCCTTCTTTTTATCTCAGACGCCAGTGCATACCCGTAAACATTATGCTGAGTTTGGTACAGAACACCTTTCATCGTCGAATTTTCCATCAATAGCCCCAAACACCTGAGATCCTGCTGATGATCCATGCTTTGCTGCATACAAGAGGTAAGGAAAAGACACTGCTTAGCAATTTAGCATATCATACCCCAAAACACAATTAAAATGCTAATCCATGTGTGAGATAATCATTTATTGGGAGTACATATGAAATAAAGCATTAACCTAATATACTTAAAACAATTTTTTATAAAACAAACAAAGACAAGTGAGAAAAAGGCAGCTACATCTGTAGAATTGGCAAAGGGCATAGTCAATGTAGAAACTTTCAGCATAGCTCACAGTATGAGTTGGTTACAAGATTTTGTGAAACATTCACTTACACAAAACCATGGCAACCAAGCACAGGAACAGAATTTGTCAACACAAGTCAAGGGACAAATTAAATGCTCAAAGAGTTAAATATGAGACTGAAAATGAAACCTATGCAGAATGCATGTGATTATATGCATTGGTTTCACCAAAACAATATTCTTTAGTTTTTTTTTATCAACGAATCAGGAAAACCCCCTGTTCTAGACCGACCTTCGATATTCTTTAGTTAGTTAGTCACAATTCTGTCTCTGAGCTTTAGCTGGTTTTGGATAAACAAGGCAAATGCATGATTCTAAAATACTTTAGCCCAAACTAAGTATCCTGTACCCTATTTTACTTTATAAAAAATTAAGGAGACCAATTTTATTGTTTCACTTTTTTACATAGTTATAAATAAATTATGGAACAAATACTACTAGAATACATTTAAATTTGTTTACCAAAAGAGGAATGGGCATTCACTATGTGGCCTATTTTTTATCAACGTAGAACACTCATTTTGGGACAATTCAATGTGTATTTTCCAAAACAGGATGTTTTGTAGAATTTAGAGAAGAATCAGCGACCCTGGAGGGTGTCTTACTCAAAGTTCAACTCTGGACCTTCTCTTTACTCCGTTTAGAGGGGGTTTCGAATGATGTCTCTTTTGCATTGTGGCTTTCAAAGCCACGTTCCTTTTAGTCTCTTTCTTGTTCAGTTTTGTAACCCTGAGGGGGGTTTTTCCCT
>JAYMTP010006754.1:0-11733 GCA_036897365.1 Geranium brycei | reverse complement strand
ATAATTCATATAAAATTTCAAATTAAACCGACCCTCTAAAAATCCTCAGGTAAATATTACATAAAATGTATACTTATTTTAAACAAGTTTCCGGGTCACCGTTGAACAAGGAACCCAACAAATTCGTACCTTAAATAGTAAATATTTACCATACATAGCTAAAAACTAGGAAATTAATTAGACAAGGCACTAGTATAAAATCCCAAAACCACGAAGAAATAAAATGTGCCATCACCTTGCAGGACCATAAGTGGCCGAAAATCATTAGAAAGCGAGTACCATTCTACAAAACAAAAAAAAATAGGTTCGACGACATCAATAATAAAATGGTACTCGCTTTCAAGATCCTTTGCAATCTGCTACTCGTATTTGTCACCGGCTTCTCAGCCCCGGTGCCCTGGCCCGCCGGATACGGCGGACAATGGGAGCTTTCGTCGGCCAACGCCGGCGTTTCGGCGATGCACATGAACCTTATCCCTCTGACCAACCGTGTCATCATCTACGATGC
The DNA here is from genome assembly GCA_036897365.1 of Geranium brycei. Taxonomy (NCBI): domain Eukaryota; kingdom Viridiplantae; phylum Streptophyta; class Magnoliopsida; order Geraniales; family Geraniaceae; genus Geranium; species Geranium brycei. Next base: position 11,225 of record JAYMTP010006754.1, on the reverse strand, counting down.
CACAGTTTTCGGAGCGTCCAACGTTAGCTTGTCTCCCGAATTGGGCTGTCGCGTTGTTGACGCCGCCACTCAGCTCCAAGATTGTTTCGCTCACTCCGTTGAATACGACACCACAACCTCACAAGTTAGGACTCTCAAGGTAAGTTTTATTAAAAATAAATTAAATTACAATGTCTAGTAGTCGGGTATGAGCATTATCGACTAATCATACATGACTTGATAATATCAGTTGGGTATGACCATTTTTCTAGTAGGTATATAATTTTGTTGTGTTATTTGATTTTGTAGGTGAATACCGATACATGGTGTTCGTCTGGGAGTTTGACTTACGATGGTCAATTAGTGAGTGTCGGAGGAAACAAAGAAGGGGCACGGACGGCTAGGTACCTAGGCTCGTGCGCTGATTGTCAGTGGAGAGAATTCACTGATTCACTCGCCGATGCTAGATGGTACGTTTGATTTATTACTCACGTCTTTATTAATGTCTTTTCAATATAAGTGGTTATCATAATCAAATTCTTTCGTAACTCGGGTTAATCAAGTATGACGTGTTTTATAACTTATTATACCTTTTGCAAACAAATTATGTAGCTTAGTATCACTCTTTAACTCTAAAGTGTAATCACTCAATTTAATCTCTCTTCATATAAACATAATATATCTGATGTTATCGCTGATAAAAATATACATTTTTTGGAGGTATGCGACGCAAGCAATATTGGCGGACAACAGGTTTATAATCGTGGGAGGGCGAGCAGCTTTCAGCTATGAGTACATGCCGGTGGAGGGTAAGAAGAACGTGGAGTCCTTCTTCTTCCAGTTCCTAAAGGACACGACCGACAAGGACGAGAACAACCTGTACCCGTTCGTCCACCTCTCCACCGACGGCAACGTGTTCATCTTCGCCAACTCGCGGGAGCTCCCTCCCCTGGCCGGCGGGTCCCGCAACTACCCCGCCTCCGGCATGTCGGCCCTCCTCCCCATCAGGCTCTCCCCCAACAACCCCTCCGTCATCCCCGCCCAGGTCCTCGTATGCGGCGGCGCCCTGAGCCACGCCTACGAGGAAGCGGCCAGGCAAAACTTCCTACCCGCCCTTGACGACTGCAACACGATCGAGCTCACCGACCCCGCCGCCGTGTGGGAGTCCCAGAAGATGCCCTCCCCGCGCGTCATGGGCGACATGCTCATCCTCCCCACCGGCGACATCCTCATGATCAACGGCGCCAAGCGAGGCACCTCCGCCTGGGAGTACGCCGAGGACCCCAACCTCTCCCCCGTCATGTACCGAGCCGGAGAGCCCGACCCCAGTTTAAGGTTCGTCGAGCTGGCGCCGACCCAAATCCCGAGAATGTACCACTCCAGCTCGACGGTCCTCCCCGACGGCTCGGTTCTCGTCGGGGGGAGCAACACGCACGACGGCTACAAGTTCGACGTCAAGTACCCCACGGAGCTGAGGCTCGAGAAGTACTACCCGCCCTACCTCCACCCCTCGCTCGAGGCTCGGAGGCCAGTGGTGACTAGGATCGGGTCCAAGACCAAGTTCAGGTAAGCAAGTCTTAAATTATATTCACATTAGGATTAAGGCGCTCATCTATAGTAAGGTTTCCGTTTCTCACATGTATTATTAGATACACGGAGGCATTTACTGTTCAGTTCAAGTGTGGACAGCTGGCGGTGGGGCAGACCAGGGTGGCGCTTTACACGCCGCCGTTTTCGACGCACGGGGTGAACATGAATCAGAGGATGGGATATTATGAGGCAAGAGGCACGGCTAAGGTGTCGCCAGGAGTGTACAGGATTGTGGTGCGGTCGCCATCGGTGACGGAGGTGGCGCCGGCGGGCTATTACCTGCTGTTTGTTCAGAACGGCGAGGTGCCGAGCGCTGGGGTGTGGGTGCAACTGCTCAAGTAGCCGGATTTGCGAGGAGATCCAATTTGTTCGACCCTTTATTATTTTCTTTATTTATATAATGGCCATGGCGTGGCATCATCGATGTATACTTACTTGGAATAAAACAGAAAAAGCTGATTTGGCACGACATTTCAAACTTTTTATAGGGTATAAAATGAAGAAAAAGGGGTATGCTGACAAGTTGTAGGAGAATGAGGGAAACAAAGGAACAATTGAAAGAGTGAATGAAGCTTGAGAACAAAAATGAAATGTGTATATGAGAAAATAGTCAGAACATAAATGGATTTTATTTAGCTAATGACACCACTCCTATTTATACTAGTTCTCTCTCATGATCAGACGGTGCAAATTTATTTTTGCATATCATTACATAGGGTTATGATTGCTCCCTCCATAACAATGGGACATACTCTACTATAAGATTCACTTGAGGTGTGAGAACTATGCAAACTATTGGAGATGTGACATGTAGCAACAACTGATGCGCGAAAGTTCAATAAAAACAAATTCATTCGACGACTAATTATTATTTACAATTACCACAAAATTTGATTATTATTTCATTCATATTTTATATCTAATCACAATTTTGCACAAACTATGACTATTATTTAATTCAAATCGACAGCCACGGCAATTCTTGGACAATTTGGTTTTCTTAAGGAGGTTTCCGATTGTTACGAAGGTCCTCGACCGTAACGAGGGGGTCGGGATATTATACCCTATACGTGAACCTTGTTGGGAGAGAGGTGCAACGAGAGGGGCAAGTTTCATACTATACCCTATAAGTGAACCTTATTGAGGATGTGTATAACGAGAAGGTTGAGCTCTATAAACACTGAGTAACTATTTCATAGAAATATATAACATAATAATGGAAACAATTGCGAATCACGCAGCGTTGCCATATATACGATGTCTCCACGCGCTGGTTCTCACGAGTTACAAATGAGAGTGATTCTTACCTAATTTCTCTTCTACATATAGACATCTTTTTATTATATTTGAGGTATACAAATGTTCTACAATAGTACATTTTATTTAACTAATTAAGATATAGAATTTTGTCTCGTACAATCAAATAAAAACACTTAGATTTATATTATAGAACTTTAGATTTCATTTCATTCTTAAATACGGAAATACTTTTGTATACTAGTGAAACGACCAGAAAAACCAACAAATCTTAGAAAGATCTGGACCATTGATTATCTCACATCACACAGAGTATTCACTTTCAACGGTATCAAACACTTATGCACATTTCACCGGAGATTAAAAGTTTATATTTTTAGCAAGAGCCAAACACGTTTCAATATTCCACTACACCCCAATCAGAGCCAATGAAGCCATGCAGCGACTTCTCATATAAAATCTCCCGAGTTTCTTCAAATAAACAAAACAATTAAATTAGAAACTAGAAACAAGAGTAAAAACATGGCTACTAGTGCCACGTTGATCACTTGTTGTCTCTGGCTTGTCCTTGTCCTACACTCACGCGCCACCGCCGCGCAGCCACTCCCGATCAACGGCCCGGGTTCGTGGAGGCTCCACTCGCCCAACTCCGGCGTCTCCGCCATGCACATGAACATCCTCCCCATAACAAACCATGTCATCATGTACGACGCCACCGTCTTCGGAGCCTCCGCCATCAAGTTGACGCCGCAACAAGGTTGTCGGATGCTCGACCCCGTCAAGAACTTTCAGGATTGCTGGGCCCACTCCGTCAATTATGACTCCGTCAACGCCCAAGTGTTACCTCTCAAGGTAAATAAAACATGACGACCACGTCATTTTGTTTGTTTATTTATTTTATAATGTTGAACAATATTGTTTCGTAGGTTGATACGGATACGTGGTGTTCGTCGGGAAGCCTCACTCCTGATGGTACGCTAATAAGCGTTGGAGGTAACAAAGAAGGAGCGAAATCGGTTAGATTTATGAGCCCGTGCGACGTAGATTGTGTTTGGAGAGAATATCCCAATACACTTGCCGATCCTCGCTGGTACGTACATTTCATATACACTGTAACGGTTTCTGCCTCACATTCTCAACTATTTCGGATCGTGAGTTTGAATCTTCAAAGTTTAATTTTTGAATAATGTTTCAGAAAGTAATAGTAAACGCTTTTTTTTCATAGGTATGCTACACAAACGGTACTGGCTGATAACAGATATATAATCGTGGGCGGTCGCGGGGCATTTAGCTACGAGTACATGCCGCTGGAAGGTCAGAGAAACAACAAACCCTTCTTCTTCCCGTTCCTCCAGGAAACGACGGAGGTGGACGAGAACAACCTGTACCCATTCGTCCACCTGTCCTCTGACGGAAACGTCTTCATTTTTGCTAACAATCGATCCATCATGTTCAACCCGCTTACCAACTCCATCGTCCGCGAGTTTCCCCAGCTCAACGGTGGGGCCCGCAACTACCCTGCCTCTGGCATGTCTGCCATCCTCCCTATCCGGCTCGACCTCGTCCACAATGCCAAAACAAACGTACCCATCGAGGTAAGAAAATTGTAATCTAATAGTGAAAAAAACATTCCTTGTGTGTGAGACAATATTCTAAAAATCTCCGACTTGTTCTATTAGAGTTCCACATCTAAAAAATGTGAATTTGTTCACCGGTTATATACCATATCAGAAGCCCAACACACTTAAAAGCTCAAACTGAAAGGTGGAGGCTCATATTATTAATCTCGATTAGTCTATAACTAGTCCTCTCCTCTTTTAATTCATGTTAATCTCCAGAAGACTCTTTATGCCAAGTTAACGTCAAACATTTTTTAAAACACCAGCGTATGATAATATTACCTCTGATGATGATATTTAAAATTTGTCCAAATATATAATAGGTTATGGTGTGCGGGGGCGCGTTACACGAGGCATACCGAGAAGCTGGAAGGAAGAACTTTCTGGTTGCATTGGATGATTGTAACAGAATCGAGATCACAAACCCTAACCCAGTCTGGGTCAAGGAGAGAATGCCCTCGCCCCGAACGATGGGAGACATGCTACACTTACCAACCGGTGACATAATCATGATCAACGGCGCAAAAAGAGGCACCTCGGCTTGGGACTTTGCCGAGGACCCGAACTTCACTCCGGTGCTATACAAACCCGACACTCCGCCTGGCGCCAGGTTCACCGAGCTGGCTCCGACAACAATAGCAAGAATGTACCATTCCAGCTCCATCGTCCTCCCCGACACGACCATCCTCGTCGGAGGAAGCAACACTCACGACATATACCGATACGACGCCAAGTACCCGACGGAGCTGAGGATGGAGAAATTCTCGCCGCCTTACCTAGACCAATCGCTTAGACGGTACCGACCCGAGATCGTAGTGTTCGGGAAAGACATGAAGGTTACTTACTACACGACGTTTAAGGTGAGGTTCAAAATGGAGGATCAAGTGGTGGAGATGAACAACCTACGAGCGACTATGTACTCGCCTTCGTTTTCGACGCACGGCGTGAACATGAACCAGAGGTTGCTAGTGTTGGAGATCAAGCGGCTGTCGGAAAAGACAGCCCCTATTTATAGTATTAGGGTTTGTGCGCCGTCAACGCCGCAGGTTGCTCCGGCGGGGTATTATATATTCACCATCACCAACAGAGGCGTGCCTAGCGAAGGATTGTGGATGCAACTCAAATAGGTCAATCGCATGTGTATATGGCCACTTTTGTTGTATTTTCAGTACTCACAAATTTAAATGGTGTCATGTAGGTTTCTTGTATATCCTTTTTACATATGTTATAACCTTATTCATATTTATTACACACTATTTTGAAGCGTACAATTTTAAAATTTTGGAACAATCAAATTTCATATGTGGATAATACAATTAATTAAGAATTTATACGGTAAGAAATGTAATGCTATGAATGTTTAAAAAAACTTAAGATTTTACAACTATATATAGTAGTATAGTTACTAAATTTGCTCGTACAATTATTTAATTACGCGAAATTCCACACGTATCATATGTTACTTTCTCTAAAGTCCCTTTCGTTCTTGTTGTGACAATTTAATAAGTTCCCCATCTAAACAAAATTATAAATATTTTATTTTTGAAATTAATAACAATCGAGTGTTTAGAAACGAGAATAGAAACATAACATAACGATGTATTGGAATGATTATCACAACTTAATACTGAAATCCGGTAATAGTATATAACGAAAGCTCAAAGTATAACAAGAGTAAAAACGGGTGTGAAGAGGGTCCAAAGTGATTATGGTCCAATGAAGCCATGCTGCAACTTCTCATATAAAAGCTCACCCTTTAATTTCCTTAAATAACCAAAAACAAGTATATATAGTTAAAATTAGAAACAAAGAGTACGTAAGAACATGTCTCATTGTGCAACGTTGATCACTTGCCTTGTTGTTCTTGTCCTACACTCACGCGCCACCGCCGCGCAGCCCCTTCCGATCAACGGCCCGGGCTCGATGAGGCTCCACTCTCCCAACTCCGGCGTCTCCTCCATGCACATGAACATCATCCCCATCACCAACCGGGTCATCATGTACGACGCCACCATCTTCGGAGCCTCCGCCATTAAGCTGACGCTGGAACAAGGTTGTCGGATCCTCGACCCCGCCAAAAACATCCAAGATTGCTGGGCCCACTCCGTCAATTACGACTCCGTCAACGCCGGGGTGTTACCGCTCAAGGTAAATATTATATAACACATGACTACAGTTCTTGAGGTTTAAAACAAAAATTATTTATGAGAGCAGGCCAATTGGTGTTGTATTATTTATATTTTTATTTATTAAAACGTTGAACAATATTGTTTCGCAGGTTAATATAAACACGACGTTAATACAGACACGTGGTGTTCGTCGAGAAGCCTCACTCCTGATGGTACGCTAATAAGCGTGGGAGGTAACAAAGAAGGAGCGAAATCAGTTAGATTCATGAGCCTATGCGACGTAGATTGTGATTGGAGAGAATATCCCGACATGCTTGTCGATCCTCGCTGGTACGTATACATATATACATTTTAACGGTTTCAACTTCACACTCTTTCAATAGACATAATATAAGTTCGAATCTCGTAATTAAATTTTCGAGAAGTGTTTAAAATGATAATTTTGTAAGAAAATGTAATAACAGTAGATGCTCTTTTTTTGTTATGTAGGTATGCGACACAAACAATACTGGCCGATAATAGATACTTAGTGGTGGGTGGTCGCGGAGCGTTCAGCTACGAGTACATGCCGCTGGAAGGTCAGAAAAACAACAAACCCTTCTTCTTCCCGTTCCTCCAGGAAACGACGGACATGGATGAGAACAACTTGTACCCGTTCGTCCACCTCTCCTCTGATGGCAACGTCTTCATCTTTGCCAACAATCGCTCTGTCATGTTCAACCCGCTCACTAATTCCATCATCCGTGAGTTCCCCCAGCTTGATGGCGAGGCCCGTAACTACCCCGCCTCCGGCATGTCTGCCATCCTTCCCATCCGACTCGACCTCGTCCACAATGCCAAAAAGAACGTCCCCAATGAGGTCAGAAAATTGTAATCTAGTAGTTGAAAAAACATTATTCGAAGTTTGTTTGGATAAGTCTATAATTGTGTCAGTAATAAATACCTGACAACATGAAGTGTCATAAAAGCTCTTTCGGGTATTTTTTACCATAATGAAATGAAACATTGAACAATGAACGTCCGGCTTTATGTTTATAAAATAGAGTAATTTTGATGAAATACTTGATTATGAATTACAATAAAAGGTTCCATTTTTTAAGGAACAATAAGAAATAAACCAAACTAGAAAACATAATACCTATAGGAAATGTCATACCAAATGCACTTCCTTGTGCATCGCCGATATCCAAAATTTTGTGTCTGAAAATGTCATATATGTTCTAAAATTCGAACTCATGACCTTATTATTGTTGGGGAGATTCAGGTCTTAGTTAGGAAGAGCAGCCGACCCATTTTACCATAAGGGTCTACTGAAAAATGCACTGATACACACCACTATTAGGGAGATTCAGACCTTATTTAGGAGAAGCCCCCATTGAAGCTTATGTACACATAAGAACACACATTTGACTCAAAAGACTAGTTCATTAGGTCAATCTTAGGTTCAATGTGTATATTAACTCTTCCTTAATTATCTCGGTAATTTTGATATGAAATTTTTAACTCACAAGAAGACTTCACAATAACTTATATACATAAATGACCTGATAGGTTTTGGTATGCGGCGGTGCGTTACACGAGGCATACCAAGAAGCCGGGAGGAAGAACTTTCTTGTGGCACACGATTGTAACAGAATCGAGATCACAAACCCTAACCTGGTCTGGGTCAAGGAGAAAATGCCCTCGCCCCGGATAATGGAAGACATGCTACACTTACCCACCGGTGACATAATCATCATCAACGGGGCAAAAAGAGGCACCTCCGCTTGGGACTTCGCCGAGGACCCGAACTTCACGCCGGTGCTATACAAACCCAACGCCCCGCCCGGCGCCAGGTTCACCGTGCTGGCTCCGACGACAATAGCAAGAATGTACCATTCCAGCTCCATCGTCCTCCCCGACACCACCGTCCTCGTGGGAGGAAACAACACTCTCGACATATACCGATACGACGCCAAGTACCCGACGGAGCTAAGGATCGAGAAGTTCTCGCCGCCTTACCTAGACGAATCGCTTAGACGCTACCGACCGGAGATGGAAGTGATCGGGAAAGATATGAAGGTGACGTACTCTACGAGGTTTAAGGTGATGTTCAAAATAGAGGATCAAGTAGTGGAGATGGACAACCTACGGGCGACAATGTACTCGCCTTCGTTTTCGACGCACGGCGTGAACATGAACCAGAGGTTGCTAGTGTTGGAGATTAACAAGTTGTCGAAAAAGAAGAAAAACAATATATAGTATTAGGGTTCGTTCGCCGCCGACGCCGCAGGTTGCTCCAGCGGGGTATTATATATTCACCATCACAAATAGAGGCGTGCCTAGTGAAGGACTGTGGGTGCAACTCAAATAGGTCAATGCCATTTTGTTTTATTTTCAGTATATACAAATTTAAATGGTGTCATGTAGAATTAGTTTATTGTATATCCTATTAAAATCTGCTATAACAAGGATATATATCATTCATGTTTCATAGTTTTTTCAACAATTAGACACTTAATTTTGAAACATACAAATTCATTGAATATTGAAACAATTATTTCAAACGAGTATGTTTATATAATCAAGCTCTAAGAGACAGGTACAAATACTGGCATTTCCTAAGGTCGACTCAATCATTATTAGGGCCAGAAGCGAAATTTACAAAAAAAAAATTATTTATGATAAAAAGTAAGACGGTATAATAAATTAGGGCCCTTATTTTTATATCTAAATCTTTATTTCTGGGACATTTAAAAAAAATAGACACAAATTATTAAGATATTTGGGCTTATTATTGGTGGGCCTAAAGCACATGCTTCAGTTATCTTACTATAGAATCGGGCATGACCGATATCTCCTTATACCACTAGAGAATTGCTTTCTCCCGATACGTTCAAAATAGTTACGTCAATATCAGTAAAGCATACTTGACGTGCACAGGACACAGTTTCACCTACCTGATGAGCGTAAACTACGTGCGTCGAGTATGAGAGCGTCAATGGTCAACGTATATCCATCACGGTCAATGCAACACTATACCCAATGAGACATTCCACATCGCATAGCATGTCAAACATGGCGAAAACATTGACCGTTGACGCAACGTTGTTGACCATTGACTCATTTCATACCCGACAAGCTATGTAACGCTTTCTCGGATATTCTCTTGGACGACAGTTATATTGTTAACCGCCAATGGTCGTTATCTGACCAATTATCAATACCCGACGCGCATAGGCCAGGGTCATAGTTTTGATCACACTATACTTAGCGTTCCGAAAAATTGTTTCTAATTAATTTTTTTTTTAATTTTATGATCATTTTCGCCAACTTTAAACAAAATTACACGTTTTGCAACAAATCGAGGAATACAGACTACCTTTTACCATAAAAAAAAATCTATTGCCAGCTACTTCTTACTATTTACCGAAATAACAAACTCTATGTTTATGCAATCGCCGATTCACGGCCACAAACAAAAAAGAAAACCAAAGGCCCACAGTACTTGTCGGAATTGAGAGAAGAAACAACCAACGGCACGCACCTCCGTGTGTCATATAAAAACCCCCAGACACCTCTCAACAAATCATCCCAGGGATCACCAAATAAAACAATAACTTAAAAAAAACCAAAAAACAAAAAAAAAATGGCTCTCCTGTGGTTAAAACAACTCGCAATCTTTTCCCTCCTCGCTCTCTACCTCGTCTCCGCCTCCGCCCACGAGTTCCTCGACGACACCGAGAACCTCCCGGCCGCGCCCCAGGCATCTACGCTCTCGCCAGAGGAAATAACATTGGTGATAGAGGACAACCCGGCGGCCCCACCGGCGGAGACCGAGGCCATGAAGAAGAGCACGGATAAACCTCTGGAGAAGCCGAAGAAGGTGGAGGCGAAGAAGGAGAAGGCGCGGGCGGCGGACCCCAAGGCGGAGAAGGGGGCGGCGCAGTACACGGCCGCCTTCCGGGGCTCGTGGGAGCTCCAGTCTGACAATGCTGGCGTCTCTGCCATGCACGTCAACATCATGCCCGTCACCAACCGGGCCGTCATGTACGACGCCACCATCCTTGGCCCGTCGTTGATTAAGTTGACCGACGAGCAGGGGTGCCGCGTCGTTGACGCTGCCACCAAGGAGACGGACTGCTGGGCCCACGCCGTCGAGTATAATACTGAAACCGCAGAAGTTAGGCCTCTTAAGGTACGTCAGACTAGTCCACTGAGTCTTGAGTCTCATGTAAAAGATTTTAAAAAACGTTTTTAAAATACTGATAATGTGTATGTTTAAAAGTTATCATTTCACTTCATACATACTTTTTGGATGTGGGACTTTTATTTGATGGTGTCTAAAACTTTAATTTTAACCAGGTTGATACTGATACATGGTGTTCCTCTGGGAGTCTTACCATAGAAGGCGCTCTGGTGAGTGTAGGAGGGAACAAAGAAGGATCCAAGACCGTCCGATACTTGAGTCCTTGCGTCGACTGCGAATGGAGGGAATATCCCAACTCGCTGGCGGACGCCAGGTGGTACGCGACACAGGCTATCCTGGCTGACAACAGGTACATCATCGTCGGAGGGAGAGCCGCGTTCAGCTACGAGTTCATGCCCATGGAAGGCAAGAATAACGACAAGGCCGTCGACTTCCCGTTCCTGAGGGAGACGACGGAGGAAG
>JAYMTP010006753.1:0-11733 GCA_036897365.1 Geranium brycei | reverse complement strand
CATACTATGAATATTTTTCATTCGAGTTGAATTAAATTTAAATTTAAGTTCTACTAAAATCATCTAAATTTAACAAAATTTTAATATTTTTGGTCAAAATAAAATGAAATCGGAGATTATAAAACATGTATAAGGGTCATTTCATACTCAAATCTTATTTACTAAATAGAAATGACAAAAATTTCTGAACTCAATAAGAAATTGATGTCTCGATTTAATAGGATAACATTAATCTAAGGATAATGAAATCACTTTTGCATCTAAATACAAATTTAGATAAAATTTTAAGTGTGCTTGTGCAAAAAAGACATAAATAAAAAATTTTAGTCACACATCAAACTAAAAAAGATAAATTGTACCTAAGTGCAAAATTGGTATAGTATGTGTATCTAATTATAATTATCCTGCAAGTATATCTCAAATTTATCTTGTTATTGTTATTACACACGATCCAAATTGGACAAATTAAAAATGAAAATCACTCCGCACAAAAGAAACACAATTAAATAACATAACATAAAGAACCACAAGAAACAGAGCATAACCTTTCCAAAATTAGGAAGAAGCAACGGTCAAACGTGGAAATTAATTTTTCGTGGTAAAAAAACGATCTGACCCAACTAAAATAACGGAAAAAACGGCCAACCAGCCTTCACGCGCGAACAAGCAGCGACCAAGAAAAAAAATTTCCTTCATAAGCATTTCGTCGAACACCTTATGTGCACTACGGTGCAATCTCCTCCCAAAACCCGAATAAAAATTAGAAAAAAAAACCCTCTCCTTCCCAAATCCCAACCCCTCTTCTTCTTCAATTTTCTCTCCAGATTTCATAAAAAAAATATGGACTCAACGGATCTGCAGCGAGTTTTCGAGCTGTTCGACCACAACGGCGACGGGATGATCAGCCGGCGCGAGCTCTGGGAGTCCCTCGAGAAGCTGGGGATCTGCGTGGCGGAGAGCGAGCTGACGGCGATGATCGAGAGGATCGACGCCAATGGCGACGGGTGTGTGGACATAGAGGAGTTCGAGGTCCTGTACCAGACGATCATGGACGACCGGTCTGGGGACGAGGACCCCGAGGAGGAGATGAGGGAGGCGTTCAAGGTGTTTGACCAGAACGGCGACGGGTTCATCACCGACGAGGAGCTGAGGTCGGTGCTGGGGGCGCTGGGGCTCGGACAGGGCCGGACGGTGGAGGACTGCCGGAAGATGATCGGCATGGTGGACGTCGACGGCGATGGGATGGTCAATTTCCACGAGTTCCTGCACATGATGAACAGGGGCGGGTTCGCCGCCCTCCACTGACTTTTTTTAATTTTAGCTGAAGTCTGACCTCATTATCTCTTCTTTATTTCAACTGAATTGCAATCTTTTGGGAGTGAGAGATAGCATGTTTATTTCTGTTTTTTCGGGATAGTTTTACCAACCTTCTTTTAGGTATTCACGATTTTCACTTAATGCTCCTACATGAAACCATATTTTATGAAGTCTCTTGAATTACCAAAAGTTTAACGCCGCTAATTTTTTTTGAAAATTCTGTTAACTTTTTCATAAACGACGAAAATACTCATGTATTTAAAAACTCAAACACATTTTTTTAAAATGTGTATTATTTTTAACTTTTTAAAAAAAATAAAGAATAAAAAACTGATTTTAGTATTAAAATATTTTAAAAAAATTATAAAGGATATATTTTTTAAATGTTATTTTAAAATTTTAATAATAAAATAATTTTTGTTCTTTATTTTTATAGAAAAAGAGTTCAAAATAATTTTAATGTTTTTCAATACATTGGTATTTTCTCATTTCCAAAAAAATTAACGAAGAGGAGTAAACGTGAAACTTTTAAAACTTAAGAGGAGATATCTAACACTACATAGAGTTAAGAGAAAACGTGTATACTAAGAAGAGGTATTTGGAATTATCCCCTTTTTAATGTGTATTATTTGTTTTGGAATTGATTTTGTTGTTTAATTATAGAGGGGATGAAGAAGAAGAGATAGGAGGGAGGGTTGGGAGACCTTTGATGGTGATCTTGTATACATTTTTATTTGTTGTGAATACAATATCTCTTTTCTCGGGTTTTATTTTATTTTCAATTTTATGTTTTCTTATCATCAAAAGACACTTCCATTAAAGAAAGAGAATCGATTTTTTAAGTTGGGAAAATGAAGCTCCAAAAGTAACACAAGGAAAAGAGAAACTAAAAACATTATAGTGAGAAATGAAATCGAACCAAGTAAGAGACGAGAGCAAAAGGTGAGGAGGCTTGAAGGCACAAGAAAAGAATTCTTGTACCGGTCGGGAGTGAGGCGTGGAGGCTACATAACCAGCCTTTTGTAGTTGAAGGGAATGAATGACGTCTTATCTAATATCTTTTCATGTAACTCATATTGATTTGCACTTGAAGTTTACCGCTTGCCGAAACGTCAAGCCCTGTAAAGGGCAAGCCACCAGATTGAAATTCATGAGAGAGAGTGTATTGCAACTCTAGGGTCAGAGTGAGACCCATAATGAAGATAATGTATATAGATATGTTGGAGAAGGAGCATCCAAGGGGACCACATATACATTAGAGCCAACACTTTACCTAAAAGACTAGTCTATTAGGTCTTGAGTCTTATTTGTGTATAAACCTTTCTTATTCTCATCATTCTTCTGATGTGGGACTTTGAACTCACACGTGAAAATAACAATCTCCCCTTCCACATTAAGTTCAAATACCTTTTTCATCCTATATAAGTCTCACCATGAGAGGAGGCGATCATGGTCTTGGTGTTACCATCCATAGGAGTGCCCGTCCCACTTTACCTGAGAGTCTACCGAACTAGTCTCTGATACCACTGTTAGGGAGATCCGGACCATAAATAGGAGGAATACCAAAGGAAGCCCACATACACTTAGAGCCCAATTTTGATTCAAAACACTAGCCTATCAGGTACATGACCCAATGTGTATATAAGCTTTTACTTAACCTAGTAATCTTCCGATATGAGACTTTGAACTCACACGTAAACCTAACATTCTCTCATTCCAATATGTATATAAACTTTTCTTATACCCAGTAATCTTTTGATGTGAAATTGTGAACTCACATGTCAACACAACAAAACTTACCATCATTGTTTGAACCATACAAAGATAAGCCCTAGAGTGAAATTCAGAATGAGAACTGGACTTATAACGCTTCTTTCAAATATGTAAAGTAGGAGAAGGGTGGTGGCGGGCAAGGTAAGCCTCAAACTTATCTTTGGATTTACCATATTCGACCCAACCAGATTCGACCCAAATGAGACAATAAAAAAACTCAACCCCAAAAAGGGAGAATTTTTTTTGTAAATATATTTTTTGAATTATCAAATAAAATAAATGATCAAACGAGAGTATATGTTACTCAATTGATTACCTTAAAAATCTCAATCGATTTAAAATAAAATTAACCAGGTTGGGCTGTGCAGAGCGTGGGCTAAACTATTTCTCGTGGTTAACCAGGCCTGTTGGACTATGCTTATTGGGCCGAAACAGGCCCATATAAACTGAGATGGAGTGGTGTGGCTCGTCTTCTTCACTTCTTCGATTTAGCAGAACACAGAGAGAGAGAGAGAGAGAGAGAGAGAGAGAGAGAGAGATATGGCGGGGAGGGTTCTAGTTTCGGCTTCAATGGCGCTCTGTAGATCTCACAAGCATCATCATCTCAAGAATCTGTTGCTTAATCACATAATCTTCACGCCATGGTGCCACAAATCGATTCTTCGAAGGCTCAGGTACTACTCAGAGTTTTGATTCTCGAGCTCGGCTGCTATTTCTCGTGTAATTCATCGTTTCTTCTAAAATTCAGCATTTTAGGTTTCAATCGAAGTGTATTTGCTTTTTTTTGAAGCGAAGCTGATAGTTTTTTTGTAATTTTACTTCCAAAATGAGCCATTTTAGGGTTAATTTAAGGTCATCTTGTGGTTATTTGGAGTGAAGCTCATAATTATAGGTCATTTTTTTATAGAACTCACCATATTAGTAGTAGCTTGAGGTGGGTCTTGTTGTACTTGGAAATGAAGAGAGTATATTTCAATCATTTTCATGGGGATTAATTTGAATCCATGTGTGTGAGCTTTATCTGATGGGGCAATAGTTTTGGGGATATTGTAGGAAGCATTTTTGGAAGAGGACATGATTTTGGGGACGTGAAATGGATTCATTCAGGCCCATTGCTTAACAAGGTTGGTAAATCAGTGGAGCAGCCAAAACATTCTAGAAATGGAGCTAGTCCTCCAAAACATTCTAGAAATGGAGCTAGTCCTCGAAAACATTCTAAAAACGAAGCTGCTGTTGTTGATGGTAATGGCGACGAGAAAGTGAAGAGGACAAAGCCAAAGGGAAAAAGAGCAATGCTCAAGTGGTTAAAGTTCTTCAGATGGAAGAAGAAGAAAGAATTCCAAAGGATGACGGCTGAAGAGAAAATTCTTTACAAACTGAAGAAGGTAGTGTTTCTGTTCTCCTTGTAGATATGCGGGTTGGTGTCTGTTTCGGTTTTCATGTTATCTGTATTGTATGCATGAATTGCTAAGCTTCCCTTGTCGTATGCAATGTGATGGTTTTGGATGATGACACGGCTGATGTCTAGTGTTGGTTGTAATGTGCATATGGTTTCACAAAATCTATATGAGTTTTTTTTTGTTTTGTTGAAATTGTCTATTTGAGTTGTTCTGTGATATCGATTTGCATGAGTTTTAAGATTCAGCCATCATATGATTGTCTCAGTGTTTGACACTATACATGGATATCGACAAGGGGTTGCTTGTCGTAGTTGCACGAATTGGAAAATCAAATAATGTAGGTGAATTGGCACTATACATGTGTGCAGTCAAGGTTCTTTTGTTGAAATTGTCTGTTTGAGTCGTCCTGTGATGTCAGTTTGCATGAATTCTTAAGATTCGGCCATCATATGATTGTCTCGATGTTTGACACTATACATGCATATTGACAAGGGGGTGCTTGTTGTAGTTACATGAATCAGAAAATTAATTTAGTTCATCAGTAGTATGATATAAAGCACGAGTTCTTATGATCATGTTTCATGACATGATACTAGAAAGACCAAGCGTCCCGCTGCTTTTGTTAAAACACTAGTTTTGCTCTACTGTTAGGACTGTTATAAACTAATTAAGTTCCCAAGTATTTTATACACGACCCTAAAGGTACCTTCCATAGATACATATCAAATTATTACTATTGTTTTCCTCATGAAATTAGAGCTCTGTGTGTAAAATAGTTAGGAACTAATTAGTTTATAACAATTGTAAGACGATTTGTTCTTCCAGGCTCGGAACAAAGAAGAAAGGCTTGTTACAGCCCTGAAGAAGGTTGAACCCGCAAAATCATCCGAAACAACCCATGATCCAGAGATGTTGACTCCAGAAGAGCACCACTTCTTTTTGAAAATGGGTTTGAAGTGCAAAAACTATGTTCCTGTTGGAAGACGGGGAATATACCAAGGCGTGATATTGAATATGCACTTGCACTGGAAGAAACACCAGACACTTCAGGTCATTGTCAAGACGTTCTCGCCCGACGAAGTAAAAGAGATCGCTACGGAGCTCGCGAGGCTGACCGGAGGGATCGTGCTTGACATTCATGAAGAGAACACGATAATTATGTACAGAGGCAAAAACTACGCCCAGCCTCCAACAGAGATTATGTCGCCCAGAGTCACTCTCTCTAGGAAGAAGGTTATTTCCCTATCCTTTTCCATATTCTTCAATGCATGAGCATGACACCTATTTTCTTATTGCAATGAACTGAAACAATTTGATTAGTCTTTTTTTATGTCTGTTCCTGCATAGAAAATGAATTTATTTAAAACCTGATCTCTCTTTTAGACAGTGTTCTAAATAACGCCAGGCCCTAGTCGGATGTCGGGGATTGATCGGATTTGTATTTCTCTTTTTTTTTTAAAAAATTATCCAAGAAATTATTATACATGCACAATCAAATTATGAATTATACTATATAAAAATAATCATTATATAGAAATTAATATTTTAGTATCGTTATGTTCATATCCTTAGATATTATAAAGATATCTATTAGTATAAATTATTTTATTTTTATTTTAAAAATCCAATTTTAATTTTTTTTTGCCTGAATACGCTGAGGTGACTTAAACCCCGCATAATCCGATTTTCAGAACACTTATAGATTTCTCTTTTGTACAGGCATTGGATAAATCGATATACAGAGATGGCTTGCGGGCGGTCAGGAAGTACATTCCGAGACTCGAGCAAGAGATGCTACTGCTTCAAGAACAGGCTACAAGAAACGATGTTGCTATAGAAGAAATCCAAAGAACTACAAACACCGGTAGAGAAGGCTCCAAGGATATCTCAAATCTGCAGTTAGAGAAGTCGGATACACTAAAAGTAGTTACTGAGGACGAGACAATGCTGACAGATTCCGAGGAGAACCTGTCCGATGTTTTTGAGACAGACTCCGAAACAGAACCTGAAGAGAAGATCAAACCACCTCTGTATTTGGAGAACTTCGACAAGTTTGAGGAACATCTGCCCCAAATATCCAGAGATGACGGAAATGGAAAGTCACTTGGGGAAGGAGCTGACTTGCCAGATCTCCACGAGATTGATAGGATGTTTCTGCAGGCTGGGTCGTTCTTGAAGAGGAAGAGAAGATAAGAGAAGTAAAAAAATACACATGTCATCATGATTCATGCTTTGTATATTACTCTTTTTGCTTCAGAATGTTTCTGCTTTCAGGGAATAGTTTTGTTGTGAATTTCTCAGCATTTTGCTGTAGTTGAGCAATATATCAGTCATTTATGATCAATCTTTAACATTTTGCACAACGGATAAATAATGTGTTAACTAAGAATGTAGTGTTGCTGATGAAGTGAAGTGAAGGATTCAAGACCTTTTCACTGCTAATAGGTATATGTAAATTTGGATACTTGAGGGATTAATTTGGAACAAAACAAAAAGCTCAGGAACTGAATCAAAATAATTTGGATACCTGAAATATTAATCTGAAACAAAACATAACTCAATAACCAAGACTGGAGACAGTTTTGACATTAATTTGAAGTTAACATGTTCCTGCATATACATGGTTGGTTCAGATTACAAAAATGTCTCCTATCCCAATTGCATAACTCTTCAGAAGGAGCTTAACACAGAAAATGAGTTTCAGAGTTAAAATTTAAAATACAGCCTCAAGAACTCCCATTTCCATGAACAATTTCAGCCCTAAACAACCTTCTGAGAAGCTTCATGAGAATTGATCTCAGGAACGAAAATGAACAGCGCGTTGACTTGTTTCGATGGCATATCAGGAAAATCATACAGTGAAACAAGTTCGAGTGTACCTCTTCTCGAGTGAGATGGATAAAAACGCTTCTGCTCCCGAGTTGTTCTGAGAAATTTCATTTGGTGCAGTGATTCCAAAAAGGGAGGGCCTAGTGAGGCTGTGGATGATTCTGCACTTCATTTTCAAATTCTCTAACACTCTTCACAATAACTTCAATTCTTGTCGAGATTTGATCCGTTTGGTCCTCCACGTTTTTCAGAAAAGAAATCAGCTGCCCTCGATACAGTTCACACAACCGATCCTGATGCTCCAGCTCCATGGAGAGTTCTTGAATCCTCTGATCTTTACTATCCTACAAAAAAAGTGAATTCAAATTTCACAACCAAATCAACTTCAAACTCCAAAAATATTGTCAATCCTAAAACATGTGTCATGTTTATAGTTTTAGCAAAAATTAAGGATTAGTGAAGTCATGAGTAGCAAAACATAGATCACATACGTAAATATAGTGTACATCAATGAATATGTTCTCGGCGTCCTAAAGTAAAATAAGTGTCATGTTTTGACTTTTAGCAAAAAATAAGGATTAGTGAAGTCATGAGTAGCAAAACATATATCAGATAGATATAGTGTCCATCGACAAAAATATACTCTCAATGTCTTAAAATAAGTGTCATGTTTTGATTTTCAGCAAAGATTAAGGGCTAGTGAAGTCACGAGTAGCAAAACATATATAAGATTACAGATAGATATAGTGTGCAGCAAGAAAAATATATTATCAGCAAATGATTCCAAACATTTCCAAATGTAGGCAAGTGTGCGGTTAAATTATCTTACCATGGAATCTCCAGGACGGGATGAAACGATCAGTGGATGAGTATGCTCCTTCACAAACCGCGTCACAACCCATTTCCCAGATTTGTTGACCTTCACCAGCAGCATTGCCTTGCAACCTTCTCGTGTGCTCGATCTTGGCTTCCTAACCGGTCCAAACTCCTCTTTAGCTTTCACGTAAAAGCCTTGTTTATTGCAAGAAAGCCGGCGGGAGAGAATTCTCTTGTCAACATCAGAACGGCGACATTGATCAATACGCATGGTGAAACCTGCACGCCTCGAGTATCTGTCATAGAACTGCTTCGCGTCCTCTTCAGACTCGAATTCCATACCGACAAACGGTTCTGGAACCAGACCTTCTTCACTCTGAACCAAATCAACTCCAGCAGAAGTTTCAATTGACATAGCTTCCATGTCTACACCCACTAACAAAATCACGGTTTTGGGCTCAAATCGATTCGAGTTCAGGTGCAGCTAGAGATTTTCCAACATAGAACCCTAAAAAACAAAAACCATCTTCAAGAAACATTTTGAAAATGTTCTAACATAGTCAGATTCAGTACTTAAACAGTTAAACTATGTTTTTTCCCAATTTAATCTCCTAAATAGTATGCCATTTTGTTTTAATTTAGTCAATGCGATTGAATCATTGAAACACTAGCAAGGGCTAAGTTGAAACTATATTGAAACAAAGTGAATGCTCAAAAACCTTAACTCGTGTGTTCAAAATCCACAAGTCTGAAACAAAAAATAGGTTCTTTTAGTTTAAAACCACACTGTTAGACTCGAATCAGTTCGGGTTCAGGTGCAGCTAAAGATTTTCCAACATAGAACCCTAAAAACAAAAACCATCTTCAAGAAACATTTTGGAAAATGTTCTAACACTGTCAAATTCAGCACTTAAACTATTAATCCCAATTTAATCTCCTATATAGTATTTCATTTCGTTTCAATTTAGCTCATGTGATAAAAACACTAACAAGGACTAAGTTGAAACAATATTGAAACAAAGGTAATGCTCAAAAAGCTAGAAACAGTGAATTCTCGATTTCCAAATAACAGAGCTAAGGAATTGAAAGCTCTACACATGCATCAAGGAATCGATCCCAGTTCAATCGCAGAACCAAAAGAGTATGAAGCAACAGAAACTAAAGATCTGAGAACGAAATTGAAGAACTCACTGACTCAAGCCTCTGTAATTATGCGCAATTAAGAACCGCAGATCTTCGAGTTCATCAATGGAGTTTCGGTTGGCGACTCCAGAAAATTTCAGAGATTGGGTTTTGGAGAATTTTGAGGACGATGGAGAAGAAAGCTCTTAGTAAAAGAGTTCAAGTTCTATCAGTGAGACATAACTTGGGCCTGTAGCCCACATTGAATGGGCCTATATGTTCAGTTTTGAGATGGTTTAGTTTGGTTTTAAGAAAAATAAAAATTAAAACCGATAGAATTTGATTCGGTCCAGTTTGAAACATGTCGATTTTCAATTTGATTCGATTTTTATAAATTCAATTTCATGAAATTCTCACATTTTTTACCGTTTTGACTTACTGATTTTCGATTGAATTTTCCTTTAACTGATCTGCATGAAATTCTCACGTTTTGGCCTGACCTTGACTCGTTTTTATTGGACCAATATATTTAGGCCGAATTAATAGATATCAATGACTTAAAATGAGTCATATGTCTAAATCGATCAGTTTTAGTTTGGTTCACTTTTTTTGTCGATTCCTATTTTATAAATCGAACTGATAAAATTTTGGTTCAATTTTGAACCAAACTAAGTCAATTCTATTTAATTATTTTTCAAATCGATTCAAATCAGTTCGGTTATTTTTTGATAGGTACACTTGAACATATTATTTTGTTTCAATTTAGTCTTAGCAAATTTAAATGGTACAAGGAATATATTGGAACATTTCTTTTTGATAGTTTAAGTAATTAAATTGAAATATATGATATATTTGAGAGATTAAAGCAAAAGAAAATGCGGCCTGAAACTTAATTGAGATAGTGTACTTGGCGCAGTGATTCAATGAGGCTCTATTTAATTAGTGGTTAGGAGTTCGAATTGATTTGCTTTTTCATAGAAATTGGGTTTGTGGGCTTGACTTCCAAACTCGATGGGATCAAAATACCTCGAAGTGAATGAAGTATTCCCAATTGGACGGGTGGGATCAGTGATTATGTAACGTACTATGTCATCATCGTCATCATTATAGAGAATATAATTTTAATTCGACGAGGACCTGATATTTTTGATCTGACGGGGCAAGGGCAGAGATCACACAACCCGTTCAGAACCCGCCCACCCCATTTCCATCCCTACTCTACATGATGTGACAATATATCCGGCACAAGACAGGTTTTGCAATATTGTATATTATTCTGAAGTAATATTCTAATATTTTCCGAATTGTCTAATTAATTTTCGATCATTCCCCAATTAATCTTCTTGAACTTAAGTTTATTATATGATTAGTTCCTATCAGTGTTCTAAAAAACCCGGCCCATCTGATTAATTTTCTATAATTCTGATTAGTCATTAAATCCGACTTATTCCCTGATTAATTTTCGTTTGTCCCAAAAAACCTTCTTCGCCCGACTAGCGCTCAACATTTTTTAAAACAACATATTTTACGTAGGAAAGTGACGTTACAATAATAAAATATTAAATCATTTAATTACCTGGTGGCGCTGGAGCTAGGAGCGGCGGCAACAGCGTCACTGACGGTGGTGAAGTCCCCGGAGCCGTCCTTGGCCACAATCAATTTGTACTTACTCTCATTCACGGCTAATTGGAGCAGTCTCCAATCCAGGGGCGGCCCTAAAATTCTCGGGGCCTTAAGCGAAAAATTATATTATGCCTTAAATTTTAATAAAAAGAGTTGATACTCCAACCTTTTATTAATTGAATAAAAATATATACACCTAAAACAATATACTATATATAATCTATCGTACATTACAATGTCAACGTCATATTTTTCTTCTTCTTCTCGTGCATTTAGAGTGCAAATGATGTGCATTTAGAATGCAATTGGTCATATACTCAGAAAAATTTAAGAAATTCATTTTAGGAGTGGTTGTTTATGATCAGATTCATCACTTTCTCATCTTTAACCCTACGCCAACTCATCTTCTCTTTTACATATCAAATAAAACATGAAAATAGTAATGAGCCTTAATTTTCTGGGGTTTAAAGCACTTGTTTATCCTACTTTACGATGCCCCTGCTCCAATCCTTCCCCGACAGCTACCTCGGAAACTGGTCCCCGTACTCTGGGAACGCGACAGGCATGTCGGGAATTTTCTTAAGAATCGTGAGTGAGTTGCTCAAGTGGCCCGTGATGTTGCGGAAGCTGTTCTTGAGCGTGTCCCTGACGGCGTGGCCGGTCACGTGGGCAAACCCATCAAGGCACGTGTACTGGTTTGTCATGGCAACGCTGAGGAGCGTCTGGAGGTCGTGAAGGTGGCGCGCTGCCGATTTCTCATCGGAGAGGTCGGAGATCGCGGCAGTGAGGTCGTCGGCAGTAGCGCTTAACAGTTCCAGGCAGTCGTCGAGCGCGGGCCTCTGGCGGAGGTCGA
>JAYMTP010006752.1:0-11734 GCA_036897365.1 Geranium brycei | reverse complement strand
ATTATGGTCCCAAATTTAAAATTAAATTTGAACTATTTCAAATTTGATTTGATAAATCAAATTGGATCAATTCTATTCTAATTTTTTAAACCAGAGGTATTTTAGTTATTTTAACATAGATTGTCACAAAAATAATTGTGAGGGTACTAAAAAAGATAGAGAAATAGTTAAAGTACGAAAGTGTCATCGTTATAGTTTTTTTCAATCTTAATTATAGCTGAACTAAATCAAAATTTACAACCCCATCAACCTAGAGCCAATTGAAAATGAAATTACATTGATTAGTACATAACCATATACAAACATGAGCTTTTTATCAAAAGCTGTTAGCAGAGATCTCAAGTAACATACAAGCATGAGTTCGTTGATTTCAATTCCCGCGCCAGCAGCAACGTTGCTTCCTCATTTTTGCTTCGACTTTGTCGCGGCCCATTTGAAGTACCCGCAATTTGCTTCCGAATTAGATGAAGGTCCCTGCGAAAAGATCATGTTCCCCGTTAAAAAACCCGCATTTTGCATACAGAAGACTAAGATAATATGACTCGAACCTTCCTGTAAAATAATAATCCAAGCACCTAGCCAGTGGATATAGCACAGAGAAAACAGAAGTTGTGAACAAGAAATACCTCAGCCCGAGCACAGACATAAAATCTGCGACCGAAATTGGGCCCCGACTTCTTCACCACCCGAGCGACGCATTGTTCTTTATGGCCCTTGCATAGAGGCAAGCTATCCTGCATCAGTTGCTGAATCCTTTGCCATTCCTGCAAAGCTGTGTTACTCTTCTCCGTCCCCGAAGAACAGACGTTAAGCTTCTCTTCATCTTGAGAAGATGAACTAGGCGGCGTCAGCTCGAGTTGATCCTGACTCAATGGGGCCTCTCCAGAAATATTACACTCTGGGGCATTCTCGTGTTTAGTTATGACATCGCTTGCTGGGATTTTCTGGAAGAACGACTTCAGCGAGAGTTGGGAGCCTTGGCCTTTTCTCGCCTTTTTGTTTGTTCCAGTTTTAGATTCTGGGGTTGAAGATTTGCAGTGTTCGTCTATGGATGGGTTTGACGGGGAAGAGGTTTTGATATGTTCAGCAACTTGTCTTTTCAATAACACAGACACTGCAGAAAAAAAAATGAAACCCGTTCAATTTAGTTTCCAAATTAAATGAGCCATGACTTTGCAATGTACTAAAAATTGCTAGGCGCTAGTTAGGCGGAGAGAGCTTTCCAGGGATTAATCGAGGACTAATCAGAAAGTAATCAAATTAATTGGAGACTAATCCAGAATTAATCTGACAGGTCAAGGATTTTTATAATGCTGTGACTTTCTACACGATTCAAATTCCCCAAACGATAAAAACGTATCAAAAGGTGAAAACAGCTTATTACTAAAAGGGTTCAAGAGTTTACGCACCAATTGTTTGCTGGAGACCGTGAATCATCGGAAGATACCTAGAAGACAAAGGCGGAGTGCTATGTCGAGGACCTTCAGGGATGTCTATTAACCACATATACACGGGAGCGTGATCCGAGCCTTCGCGTTTCAAGCTTATCCCTCCTTTCCTTCTGTAAAACCGACCAGCTTCAACTCATTACAATAGAAACACAGAAATGAAATTGTTTGGTTATTCTCAAATCGGATATAGATTTTTACCTAGGTGTGTTTCCGGGTTTCCACCTGCTATACTGCATTAGTATGTCACATTCTTTAACATGGCAACTCGTGAATTTATGGCCTTGCCGGTCACCATCTTGATGTAAGCATGGTCCTCCACTTAAAATTAGGTCAATCCTTGACCCGTAATTGAATTCTTCAGCGCCGCTGTTTTGTGGCCAGCATGTATACGCCTCTCTTCTGCATAACAGCAATTTATATTACAGGAAAAAATCATGATATGGATTATAGTCATATTAAAACCACTTTTGGACATTTCAATGGCGTGAGAAGTTAAGATTCATCAATTAACAAGAACCCAAAGTCATAAAATATAAATTTCGAACCTCTCGGGATGTTTTTCCCGGAAAACATCATGAAAAGAGCCTCCGCCTTCCACTAGAATAGATTTAAGCCATCTTCTGAACCTATTATAACCATATTTAAATAGATTAGGCAAATGTAAGTGCAATGGCATAAAAACTACTCCCTCCGTTCCAAAATAAACGTCCTCTTGATTTATTGCAAAAAAATAAGGATTAGCAGGCTCTCACTAATACGTTCATATGATAGTCACTAACTCATACAAGGAATTTGTCGGTAATCTATGTCTAGTTTGCTTTCACAAAAAGAAAGCAAGCACTTATTTTGGAACGGAGGAAGTAGCAAACATTACACCTAGATTATAAAAAGGATAGTTGCAAAGAAACTAGGCAGTGGCTTACTCGTTCTTTTCAAAATCTGGTCCAGCCTCACAGCGATCAATTGCAGCAGGAGCAATATTAAAATCACCGACGACAAATACCCTCCGTTCCTGACACAGGAGAAGCTCCCATCTTTTCTAGAACAAAAACTACCAATATTACAGTTAGTAAACAAAAATTGAACCCGAATGACCAGAAAGCAAATAAACCGGCACACAAGTTAGCTAGCAAAGTTGAGAATCTAGTGACAAAACTTTGTAGAACACTGTCAAAATACTTATGACATGAGTTGAGGCGAACATTTATCTATATTGCTAATGTTAACAAATTTGGTTACCTGTAATATCCTATAAAATGTGTGCTTAAACTGGATCCTTTCTGTATCATCACACTCAGCTCGAGGGCCGTATATATTGAAAAGAACTGTGAAATTCGCAGCACCAATCCAATTAGAAATATAACATGTGAGCATAACTTAAATTTTTAAGAAACGAGAAGCAAAATGAAATTCTATCAGATGAAGCTTGTACAGAACCACTAGCTTTGAAGCCTAAGCCTCGGATTAGAGAAACCGGTTAAAGTTCAAAGAAGCAAAATGAGATCATGCAAGTAACTGAGCAAAATAATCTTACCAAAATGACCATGATCTGTGATTACACAGCGACCTTCGTTGTCAACCTTAAAAATATCATCCGCATCAAAGTCCTCAAGGCCTTCCATTACCGCAGGCGTGTCATCTTTTCTAATCCGTGAATTTTCAAGAGTACCCGTGAAGCCTTCCTCTGCTGCAACCGGTAAGGTGGCTTCAGAACTTGAAAATGCTGATTTCACCCGGCAAAACGTAGCAACACCTGCAAGTAAAAAAATGTTACTTTCATATCAGAAAAACACAAACATACACCACAAACTAAAAATGGCGTGAATTCCTTGAAGCAAACCACCAACTATTCCGATAAAAAAAAAAAGCAATACTACTATACGTTTTACGTTAAATTGCTCACATCAAGTGTTCAACCTACTAACCCCTTCGAACATCCTCATTCTCACTCTGAAAATTTCATATTTTCAGAGAATGTTTGATTGAAGCTACGAGGCAACTCGAGCAGCCAGTAGCTCGCCAACACGATACCAAACGAACCTAAAGAACCACCCATCTTGTCGAGAGCCTAACTCCAAATCTTGAAGGCAAGTTGAAGGAAACAAATCAAACAATCAATCAGTATGCCGACAAACAGCAGGTGAACTGTGATTGTGCCTAATTGGGTGATCATTTCAACTTAAACCCAACTCTTCTCTTCTCCTAATAATCCAAAACCCCCCAATAAAACCGTAAAAATTTGATTTTTATAGACTTCTGTTCACAGCACATAAACATTGTAATCACACAATTCCCAGAAACCCAAATGGGATTTTCTCAGGTGGGGGCTTCAAAAACAGAATTAGGTCTTGCAATTGCACAAATACATAACAATCAGAGAAAATGGGTTTCATGAGCCAAAATTCACAAGCACCATACCTGAGTAGCCCAATCGACCTCTGTCAGAGGTACGGGTGCACGAGAAGAAAGATTCATACCCATCCGCCATAACCAAGTCTGCTGTGAGCTCCTGCCTCCTCAATTTCGTCTCCTGCACAATTTTGACCTCAATCAGCAACACATTCGCATATACATACACGATTCAGATGATTCAGAGAGAGAAAATTTGTGAAACCTGAAAGCAAATAATGTCGGCGTCGAACGAATCGAGGAGCTTGAGGAGAGACCCGAACTGGGCGATTCGTGACCTCAGGCCGTTCACGTTGTACGTCACTATCTTCATCTTCTCCGACCTCCGAAACCCTCGAAACTGTCTAGACGATGAAAGAATGGTAAATTGCAAAATGTGGCATGAACGATTTAGAATTCTATAAATTTAATTTGTTGTTCAGTTGAGGGTAAAATTAATGTTTCATATTTATCAAATAAATGTACAATTTAAAATTAAACGACGAGAGCATTTTAAACTTTTTACGAACCAGACATGCTAGCTAGTTACTTAAGTGTAAATTAAAAATAGTCGGTGGGACAACCCACAGAAGTGACAGTGACACCCAATAAGTTTACTATGTACAAACTTGCAAACATATATGCTGCCTTGTTACAACATCTTCGAGGTAAAATAACAGTAGTCGAGAGATCTACTTTTTTATAAAGAGACTCGATAGTCGACAGAAAATCCACCCAGCCCCGAACCCTCTGGTTAATGAGCCTGCATACCACGTTCTGACAATTCGACTCTAAGATAGTTTTGATCCAACCATTCTATGCGCAATACTATAATGCTTATGTAAGTCTCACAGTCTCCAACAGTCTAACTCAGTCGCTGCACCGAGCACGTAGCCAGTCACTCCTAATGTTCTTGTGACACCAGATAAACCCCCGCAATCCTCTCACCAGATCAAGAGCCCCGTGCCAAACCACTTTTATTCTAGCTCCTAAATGGCCCAAAGGAACATCACGTAGTCATTTCGAAACTTGAGAAAACCAAGACCCCCGCAATATACATTTGCTGACTTTCTGTACATTGCCTTATTTCATCAACCAGTTATATCTCGGAAGGAATTTTTGTATTTTGGAGAGAAGGACCAAAATTGGGTAGGAGACAGTTCATGTGGCCTTTTGCAGCAGTTAGGTACCATTCTGAACAATATTAGACCAAAGCTTGCCTGTAAATATGTGGTGAAGACTGTACCAGTGTTTGAGTTTGGTCTGTTTTGGTGTATGATACATGTTGTGAAGATATGGACCTTATAAAAGAGGATATATGAACTTATGAAACTGCACTGCTTTTTTGTTTGTCACTGCAAGACCCTTGCTGAGTTATGCTGCACTATTTTGATCTTTGTAGAGGACAAATTGGTCAATCTTTGAAAATAACATAATTACCCACAAAATCAAAAATAATTAAAAGGGAAAATGACACTTTTGTGCACCTAATCAAAATCAAAATCAAAATTGAAATTATCAATAATTGTGGGTAAGTGTCATTTTCCCTAATTAAAATATCAAAAAATTCAAATAAAATTAAATTGTGTATATGCAAGTCTTTGATATTGATATTATTATTATATTTAATTCAATTATTGTCTACATGTAATTTTTAAAAAAAAATTGAATGACATTTCTGTTTTTTCAATTCATTTTAGCAGTATTATAAACCATACAACTCAAGATCTTCAGAATAATGGCTCTTACACAAACATACCTCTCACAATTCATAAACTACACAAAAAAAACAAGACATGATCATCACTGTGACAGATAAAAACACATGAACACCAGATGATTTCTAAAGATCTGATATTTTCATTGATAATTTATTTATACTCTCACATTACAATTTGCAGGGACAAACAAGTGGTTAATCTCCTAAGGCTCACAAAAAGGGCACAAACCAAGCAAACCTGGAGAAAAATCCTCCCACAATGATCCTATATTCAGAAGAAGAAAAAACCCATCAAAGAATCATCAGAGTTATTTTTCTTCTTCTCCCTCTTTTTTCAACTAAGGTTTTCTTGGGAAGCTTGAAGTGAATTCAAAAGCTGCAGCTCGATCGATCTCTACTAGGCCTTACGGCCAGGCCGGTGCCCAGGGCTAGGCACGGTCCTTGGCGTCATGCTCGCGGTCCTCAAGAGCCTGCGGAACTCTGACAGGCTCACCTTCCCGTCTTTATCGATATCGACCTCTTCCAGGAGTGGCTCGATGGAGCCTTTCAGTCCCGTGTGCTGGTAATGACACAAGAGCGGTGAATCTGATTAATATAAGGTGATCGACGTGGAGTGAAGTGCGATGGGCTGGTGATACTTTACCATTTTAAGTTCCTCTGGCGTTATGTAGCCGTCTCTGTCTAGGTCGAATTTCTCAAAGGCGGCTCGCGACAGCTGGTGCCATTTTTCAGAGTCGTGCTCCTCCATTTGGGGTACGCGTAGAGTGGCCGCAACGAACTCGGTGAAATCCACAAGCCCGTCTGTGTTACAGTCGATCTGCACCAAAACGAATAAATCCTCTAGGGTTTCTACTAAATGGAAACAGTGCTCATAAAACCTGTCTGTGAAAGCATATTGACTGTGCTACCGTGAAATATATAATAAATTATAGGGAAAATTACAAAAAGTTTCCATGAACTATTCTAAATTTGCAAAAAGTGGCTGTCAACTTACCTTTTTTTGCAAAGTATTTACATTCGCTAATTAATGATGAAAATGTCCTTAAAGTTATTTTTTTTAAAAAATAAAAAAAAACAAACAAATAATGTTTTTAAACTCGAGCTGGCCGATTTTTCTCTTTACTCCAAACTCGTCTAGATCTTAAGTCTCTCGGAAGGACATCAATATAAAAAAACTGACGAATTCGGGTTGAAAATATATAGGTTTGTATAATTTTATTTAAAAAAAATTGATTTTAACAGCATTTTCATCATTTTTGGACAAATGTGCACAATTTGCACAACAATGGTAAGTTTACCACCACCTTTTGCGAAAATGAAAGCTCATGACAACCCTTTGCAATTTACCCCAAATTATACTTCATATATCTTCTTTTGCAATTCCTTGTAATAAGTGAAAAAACTGTCACTTATATTCCTATTGGACTTAGAGGCGTGCCTGACTAAATCCTAACCGTAGAAAAAAAAAAGACGAGAAGGTTGCTTGCTTGCTTACCGCTTGAAGAATCTCTATGACACCCGATTCTTTCAACTTCCAGGGAAGATCTTTGTCTAGGGCCTGCGTCAATAATACCAGATTCATCGGGACAAAGAAGAAAAAAACATATGAAAGATAATGCATGTAATATCCATTAACTAGTTCAGAAAACGATATTAAATTTACTTATATACTCGAAATTTTGAGTTTAAAATTTATGTAACTTGCCTGCCTCATTTCTTCAAGACTTATGGAACCATCTTTATCCTCGTCAATTGCATCAAATTGGTCGCGAAGATCCGCCAGCTCATCTTCATTGAGCGTGCTAGCTAAAGCCTGCAAGACGATTCAGGAAATCCATCACGAGAAGAGCTATATGTATTTTCCCGTTCAGAACACTGATAAAGAATATAGAACAACGTGTGTTGGGGAAAACCGTAAGAAACAAGCTGGTCTTGATCTGAAATCTCGGTAGATGAGTATTTACGGATTTACCCTTAAAGCAAACTGTTTCAGACGACTGTACTTCACAAACTGCCGGATGTTCATTAAAACTGATATATCGATAGGTATATCCGATGCTTCCCCTCCTTCCCTCACCCATGGATGTGCTGTACAGTTAAGAAAGTAATCAATAAAAAAATATAAGTGAAATGAGAGACAAAAAGAAAAGAGAAATGACACATTTACATACATAGGGCCTGAGCAGCAGTAAGTCTTGCCCGAGGATCCTTTACCAGTAACTTCTGCACAAAATCTTTAGCGCCACCGCTTATGGATGGCCACGGCTTGCGTTTGAAATCGGGTTTGTTTCTCAAGACCTGTACATATTAGACTTATGAGTTGTGACACTGATTAAGGAAATAAAAATGCTATAAAATGTCAAGGAGGGTAAACGTAATGTAATTTTCAGTATTTTCCTCGTGTGAACATAATAGGAGAGAGACACGGTGAGAGGTGAAACTAAAATAAAATAATTGCTCCAAAAAAAAAGATTTTCATAAATGTGATTTTTTGTGAGCAAACTTATGCCAAAGAAACGGGAAATAACTGGTCAATAGCAGAAAATAAGATCGAAGCTCACCTCCTTAAATATACCATCCTCGGTCTTGTCCCAGAAGGGCCGTCTCCCGCACAGCAAAATATAAGTAATCACACCGATACTCCAAACATCAGATTCCGGACCAGATTTGCGCTTCAATACTTCAGGAGCAACGTAGTAAGCACTGCCAACAATGTCTTGAAACTTCTTACCTGCATATATATAATTCACGACGACACAATTCATGGTCAGTATTCAGTAAACACGCGTGGAAATAAGTTAACACATTACAAAGTGAAGTGAAATTCTACAAGAATAATTTATGAATGAGAAAAAATCATACAATTTTTGCCATATACAATATTAGAACTTTATTTTGTTTCTCACCGGGTCTTATGAAGTCCGACAAACCAAAATCCGTAGCCTTTAGGGGCGAGTCCAACTTGGTTGACTTGAATAGAAAATTCTGGAATCAAGAAATTAACGCATGAGAAGCTATGCCGAGGGCATGCATGAACGCCTAAAAAGCTCAAGATGGCGATAAAAACTTTACCTCTGGTTTCATGTCACGATGTACCAGTCCGTGTAAATGACACTCGGCGGCAACTTTGAGCATCTGTCGTACAACTACAGCTGCATCCTTCTCACTATACCGGCTGTCTTTCCTGGAAGAGAAGTCACGAGCAGATATGAATATTATATCGACGTAACCAATTATACTTAGAAGAGTAATATCGTGAAACCAATTTTTTTAATATCACTCCTTACTTGGATAATATCCGATCCAGCAATTCTCCACCCTCGCATAACCTGGCCAGAAACAATTTTATAAAACCACAGAATAAAATTCTGGAGAATATTGAAAAAGGAAAGAAATATGCAAGTTTGCATGTAAATAGAAAAGAAGAGGGGACTCCAACATAATGAATATAGAACAGCGGAAGCAAATGATTTTACATGAGAGTCCAAAGAGAGAGAAACTCACTCCATAACTATATAAACGTAAGAATCATCTTCAAATGCATTGTGAAACTGCACCACGTTCTCGTGGCCTGTGAGAGCTTGCAAAATCTTGACCTCTCTCCTAACATCCTCAACAGCAATAGGAAGAACCATCTGCAACAACCAAGTTAACGGCGCTGAAAAATTAGAAAAATAAAAGGAAACAAAATGCTGAGAGCATCAAAACCTTATTCCATCACAAAAAACTCGGCCAACTGTGCATATTACAGTTTGAATGTATAACCTGAATTAACAACCATATAAGTGTATAACTATAAATCTCCGAGGAAGAAAGCATTAGATTCGGTAATTCCCCAACAAGCATCAAAAGGAAGATCATTGAACACTAAGCTAATAACGGGAAGAGGTGCATTACAAAATTCATGAAAGATCGAGGAAGCCACAGAACAAGGCACATGGTCCACTTTTATGTATTAGAACTACCGATGTCCCCGTTAGGAGAGGACACAAGCAATACAATTGACGATTAGAAGATGCCTACAAGAAATGTAAAAGGCAAAATCTCAAAAGGGATGATGAGTTATCATAGTAAATAGAAAAATCCCTTTCATTCCACTATTCCAGATCCAGGCATTTAATGATATCCCAAAGGCCCATACACATCATGGCTTGAAATCAATACCACAAAGCCTCTCTATGCTGGTAAAAGAAAAAAATCCAAACTTTCAAATAACATTACTTCTATCCAAATAGTCACAAAGTTACATCCCATTAAGCCCATCAAATCAAGCATATATGGATATATCCCTAAATCACCTAGCAACAAAAAACACATCCCATTTAAGAACTCACAATCTAAAATGGTATATATGGGAAAAAAATGCAAGGTTCCGGATCAATCACTATTAACATACACCAAAATCCATAATAATAAACTCCATCATCCCAATCAGATTTTTTTCCAGAACCGCACCTAACACTATTAACCAATAACCATTGCTTCTATCCAAATAGTCACAAAGTTATATCCCATATAGTCCATCAAATCAAGCATATATGAATATACCCCTAAATTACCAAAAACAAATGCAAGGTTCCAGATCAATCACCATTAACATACACCAAAATCTATAATAAGAAACTTCATCATCCCAGTCAGATTTTTTTTCCAGAATCAAATAGTCAAAAAGTTATAGCCCATTAAATCTAGCATATATGAATACACCTCTAAATTGCCTAGCAACAAAAAAAACACCCCATTAACAATTCACCATCTAAAATGGTTCCAGATCAATCACCATCAACAGACACCAAAATCTAAAATAAGAAACTTCATCAACCCAATCAGAATTTTCACAAAAAAACAGAAATTGTAAGGTTCGATAACAACAAAAACGCAAAACCCAAAAAAAAAATTAGAAACTGAAGCTGAAGGATCGAATCGACCCAGAAACGCCAAAACCCAGATGGGGAAAAATTCGAATTCGAATTTCCACAGAAACAATACCTTGTTCTTATCA
Organism: Geranium brycei; assembly: GCA_036897365.1. Lineage (NCBI taxonomy): Eukaryota > Viridiplantae > Streptophyta > Magnoliopsida > Geraniales > Geraniaceae > Geranium > Geranium brycei. The sequence continues at coordinate 1,173 of JAYMTP010006752.1, read as the reverse complement.
ATCTTCTTCGCCGCGACGCGCTCACCAGTGACCTTATCGGTGGCGACGTAGGTGTACCCAAATTGGCCGTGACCCAGCAACTTCCCGATCGAGTAATGGTCCCCAAAATCCTTGGCGTACCCGAAATCGGTTCTCTTGCCGCACGGCACGGTCCCGCTCGGCCGCTTCGAACCGGCCTTGTCCCTCGGTCTCACGTGCTGGTTCTTCTTCTGGGTCTCGCTCGTCGCTTTGGGCTCACCGTCCTGTTGCTGGCTCGGCTGCGTCGCCGATTCGCCTTGTGTGTCGCTGATCCACTTCCGTTGCTGCTGCTTCGCGCCGCCGCCCTTTTCGCCGCCGTTGCTGTTCGAGCCGGTCACTTTTCCGTTCGAAAAGCACGAGCCCACGATCTTGTAGACGAACATTTTTGCCGCGAAATCAGAAATTGAGTAGATTGTGGATGATCATAGAGACCCAGAAACCAGAACCAGACGATCACGAGACGGATCGGGTGTGATTGAGGTTTTTTTTGGGTCAAAGGAGAGACTTTTGAAGAAGAAAATTTGCAGAAATGGAGAGAATGAGAGAGAGCCCAGAGAGAGGCTTTTTTGCTCAAAGCTCCTCTCTGTTTTTGTCTAATTTTTCAATTTATTTACTTGTTTTATTGAAAGTCAAGTTTTTTAAATTTTTTGTTTTTGTTTTAGGTAAAGAAAAAGTAGTGGCTCATTATGATTGGTTGAGATGGGCCCAGATGTTTTTTTTTAAAAAGAAAAGGACAGTATGAATTAAATTATTGGTCCACACTTTTAGCTAAGGTCCCATCCAAATCCCAATAAGCCGATTTTAGGGTTTATTTTGGAATTTTATGATATGTGATTTATTTTGGTAATGTATTGTTTTTTTCCAGGTTATATGTTATCCAAATCCCAATAAGCCAATTTTAGGTTATTTTAGAAATTTATAGTATGTTATGTGGTTTATTTGGAGAATAAATACCATGTTGTTTTTGGTAATGTATTGTTTTTCCAAGTGTTATGTGTTATTTTCCTTCTTTTGTTGTTGAACTTTTATGAAAGATATGGTAACTAAGGTAGTTCATGTTTGGTAGATATTTACTATTTGTAGTTGGATTAAATATAAAGGGTAATTTTACTTAGGTCACCGCAAAAGTTTGTAATCTCACTTAGGTCACCAAAA
>JAYMTP010006751.1:0-11734 GCA_036897365.1 Geranium brycei | reverse complement strand
TTTGGGCCAGCCAAAGTGGGCTCAACCAATGGGCTTGAAAGCCATTTCTCCAACAGAACTTGCAGGAGAGCCCAACAACTGAAAAAAACAAATATTTTCACCCGTTTTCAACTCGACGTTGACTCTTCACTGTAAGCATTTTTTTATGGAAAACATCGACCATTCTTTATTGTGAGTTTGTTTGTTCCATAATTGGATTCAAATAGTGAAAGGCTTTGGTTCTTCCTTACCTCATTACAGATCACATGTGGTCATATCACCTATATAAGACCCGTGAGACTTGTGACATACCTAATCTTTTTGCCCAAGCTTCAGTCACGATTCTGCACGTTCTAGAGTGGTTGAGTGGTCACGGGGAAGGGCACGGGTCGTGGCCATTTGGCTACGCGACACATTTTGGAGAGCTTCGGTGCTTGGCCACGGGAGTGTGGCCATCGCTTCGCCACGGGATAGGGTCACAGACCATGGCCCTCGGCCACGGGGTGAACCCTAATTGAGCTTTGGTGATGGGTTTTGAGAGCCCAAATCACCGGCCACAGAGCATCCTGAGGAGGCCACAGGACTGCGACCCTTGGCCACGGGGTGGACCCAAAAATGGCTCGAATTTTGCCTGAATTGACCCGAAATCTACACAATTTACTCAGAGTACTCGTGAAGCAAAAGAGAGCTAAAACGAGGGTTAGTTGTACCCAAATGGGACGAAAACAAGGTTAAAGTGTGGAAAATGGACACTGAAAAAGTGGTGTAAAAACACCCTTATCAACAACCCCACACTAGAACTTTTCTCGTCCCGAATAAACGACAGAGAAACAGTACAAGTGCCGACTTTAAACCCCAGAATCACCCCGATAGGAGAAGTTCGGCATCTTTTGAGGGTTTTCAGATTAGACTACCCACAAATCTGTTGTACAAGTCAAAAGATACACAAGAAGGACACAATCAGTTCAGAATTTAGTCAAGGGATTAGGCATGCAAGATAGTACAATTTTCTCAGTATGATAATATATAACAGATGAAAACACATTTCAAAATGTACGAAACTCAAAAAGTTATAGGCTAGATAAAAAGTTTTAGGCAAAATACCTTAAATCTCGGCTATAAGCGACATTTGCTTTGACCACTCCTCCTGCTTTGCAAAATGGCAAGAGTTCAAATGCTAACTTCAAAACGCCTTCTCCACTAATCATAGGGGACCCAAAGGATTGAGATCATCTTATTTGTAGGTCTTTTATTGACTTGTAACGTTGGCTCGATCTAAAGGCGTAGAAGAATAATCAAAAGAAACTCAAAAAGTGCATCATGACCGACATCCTCTCCTTACTTTTCCCAAATACCCAAAGACGGGTATTTCACCAGAATACTGAATCAACCTAGTTGACTTTGTACAAATCAATGCAAACCCGATTTGGCTTTTTAGACTTCATTTAGGAAAGTATAATATTTTATATCTGTGTGCTCGTAGAGAAATTTCCAACAACTCTTTTGGGCCTTGATAACTTTCTTAAGCTTTTTAGATTCATCTTGTATAACATATCCAATAAGCCCATTTAATTTGAGCCCACCACGTACCAATCTAAAAAAAAACTTTAAAATGTACACTGTACACATTTTTTTACACAAAAGTAATACTTGTATAAATGGTAAAACAAAAACAAAATTAGTCGTGATAAACTAATACAAAAATACAACGGTGAATTAAAAAAACTTACATAGCACATTGGAGTGAACTAGAATCACCCCTTATATTTAATTACCCCAACTTATAATCATGTTACCAATTTCAAATTATACATCACACCATGATTGTGTTTCAACTGTACATCTTCCTTGTCGGCAAAATGAAATGACATGAGCATTAAAAGTGTGAGTTAGGATTGGCCCAAATGTTAACGCGCACGAAACCCAATCTAGTTATAGTAAACTTACTTTTGGGCCATCTACTTCTGCCTGTAGCATACTTTCCATAAATAGACTCGGCAATAATAGTAAAGTTACTTAACTCACTTGCATTTACTGTTCGGTTCTATACATACACAGCTGTTTTGCTTCCGAACCCGATCCCAGGTAATTAGTTCGTAACTAATTATATCCTCATCAGTTCCAAAAATGAACTGAAATTAGCACAGCTTTTATTTTAATCTGCCAAAAATAAGTGCAATAGATTCCTCAATATATTTTGGTTAAGATTAATCAGACGTTGATGTTATTAAATCGTAATGGTCACGCCAAGTATACACTTCATTTTCAGGAGTTACATTTTCTCTTACTTGATTTCTTTATTTGGAATTATATTTGGAATTCCATGCTTCCCTACAAATCTCACACCAGCCTTTTGATCTATTAGAGATCAAAGACAGCTTCTAAACATATAATTGGTTGGTTTTTGCTGTAGGATTTAAGTCAACATAATTAATTCGGTTGCCAGAATTAATTTTTCTGGAGGAAAAACGGGCCTATTTACTCTGCTTGTCAAAATTGGGGGCAGTTTTTTGGTCACAGCTTTTATGAATTTGGGCAGGCCATTTAATTGGGAACAGTAAAATAAATTATTAAAAATATCATATTAAGTGTAATTGGTGAACAAAATTATTATTCATCGGTTTTATTGGATTTGGGGAAGCATCTTCAAGTTTAAAAATCCCCCAAAACTCTTGTCTTTGCGTGCCATTTTATTTCTTTAAAAATAGTTGTAGAGGTTGGAACTTGGTTTGGTATTGTAATAAAAAAAATAGCAGAGCGGTGTGAATTTGACTCTCACCGAATTATTATTAATATCTCTGCCCCCACCAAATATTCTCCATGTTTTGAAATATTGCAAGCTTTGTTATTATAAACTGCAAGCTTTAATTTGATGCATTGTATGAAAACTCGATCCTCTTAAACTGTTATATTCACAAATAAACTAAGTATATATAGTATTGATATTTATAAAGAACTTTTGTCTGGTAGCTACAAATTATTAATCAACTTGTATCGGCAAGTAGAATAGTATTAGAGACTAATAGTAAACACCTGAGACAATAGACAAACTTAGCTCGTGACAAAATTAATATTCCCAGCCTCTGATTATGGCCATTCTCTAGATATTTGTATGTTTATGTTTAATTACATCATATTTTAAATATTTTTTAACTCTTTCTCACTTTAATTAACGAGATTCAAAACTAATACCTCTCTATTAATAGTGAGGCTTAAACATTTGTTGTGTCCCCTCGAAAACATATGTTTTTTTTATATAAAAAGAGTGTTACACCCTTTTAAATATTATGTAAGGTTTAATATATTTTTGATACAATTATCATTATATTTTTTGGGAAAATAATTGACATTTATATTGTTAATAACCCTTCACAAATTGATTATCATAATAACATAAGAATCTTAGTAAATGGAGCTTATAATAAGGAGATACTACAAAACTCCAAACATCAAAATGCTATTTTTATTTTTGTTAGAAATAAAATAATGAGAAAATTTCACATAACCCCTCTTAATTATGGTGAAGTTTTACTTAAACTCCATTAACTTCAAAATCGACTTGTGTAGTCCCTTCAGTTTGAAAAAGTTTCACTTTACATTTTTCAGTTAAATTTTTTGAAAATTCTGTAACTTTTTGTGAAATGACGAAAATACCCTATCATTAACAAATAAATAAAAATGATTTTGAACTTTTTGTTTTCTTATTTTTTACAAAAACAAAGAATAAAAAAATATTTTAACATTAATTTTTTTATGAAAATATAAAAATAAAAAACGATGTTTAAAAATCATTTAAAATTTTTAAAATTATTTTTCCCAACTAACAGAATTTTATTCTTCATTTTTCCAACAATGAAAACATTATAAAAAAGTTCAAAATCATTTTTATTAATTTATTATAATTTTTTGATAAAAAGGTAATTTCATCATTTCGCAAAAAATTAACAGAATTTTTAAAAAAGTTAACGAAAACAGGTAAAGTGAATTTTTTTCAAATTTAAGGGACCTCCATAAGTTGATTTTGAAGTTAATTGAAACACGATCACAGTTAAGAGAATTATGTGAAATTTTTCCTAAAATAAAACATCCATTTTGAAATCAATGGAGAAATAACTTTCTCTATTTTAAGTAGTTAAGCACTTCAATTTCTTTTACTGTGAAAGTTGCTATATTGTAAATTTTTAGTATTATCTTTGATTTGTTATGTATAATTATACTTACTAGTCAACATATGCAGGGACACGTGGGTGAAAATTAAAATACTAACTTATTTAAAATAAATAAATGAGCCAACCTAGGCGTAAGAGTAATTTCATAACGACTGATCAAGACATATTTAAAATGATACACGTCTACACTAATCTAATCAGTGATCATAAATTTATTTGTTTTTAATGATAATCATGGATAACTTCTATTTTGACTAAATCTAAAATAATCAAAACTAAGATCACGATAAAATTATATTTTAAGCTTATAAAATGAGTTAATTTAAACTAAAAAGAAATGATAATGGGTTCACCACTCAAAAATCCCAAATTAAGATAATCACCCAAAAAATATAAAACAATATCGAAATAAAAAATAAATTGGAAAGAGAATACAGGTAAATTACCAGATTTACCTGTTGCTGTTGTTGCAATCTTGTACTGAATGTTTACCCTTTTAAGGGCAGCGAATCCAAAGGGCTGACGTGTCAGTTTTAGATTCTTGTTTTTAAAACAAACACCATAATTTTGTGTACACACCAGTCGGTTATCACTTGGTCAATTACCCCTAAATTTCAGGAATTTACTCGAATTAAAATTAAAATCAATATATGTTCGAAAAAAACAAAATAAAAAATACTTGTAAAATGCTTCTTCGTTCTCATCATCACTGTATTTAATCTCGCTGAACTGGGAACAAAACCCTAAGGGTTCTTGTAAGAACCAATCGCCGCCGGAATCATCTCCACCGTCCGCTCCATCTCATCGATCACTTCTCGCCCATCTCCACCGTCCGTTTTTCTCTCTCTGTTTTCTTGCAACAATCTTTTCATTTTCTGTTTTTGCCGATTCAAGGTATTATTACATAAGTGAATTCTCTGACCGATCTTTTATGAATTTGTTTGGGTTTGATTAGCTCGTGATTTCATTTCTGTTTAGTGTCTGATCCTGTTTCTGTGTTGGTGTAGTTCTCAGTCCTTGACTGGTCGGTGCAGTGGCGGTTCTGGTGATTTTGAAGAGTTGGGTTTGATCAGTATAAAGTTTGATTTTTCTGGTTGTAAATATGGGTTTAAGCTGTTTTTGATGTTAAAAGTTTTGGTTTTGAGGTGTTGTTAGGGTTTGGGGGTTGAATTTAGTTTGTGGGTGATGATCAATTTGTAGTTTTTGATTATAATGTTATCTGAATTGGGGAGGAGGCCGATGTTGGGAGGTAATGATGGATCTTTTGGGGATGATTTGGATACGGAGATTAGTATGTTGCTCCGCGAGCAGCGAAGGCAAGAGGCCCATGATCATGAACACGAGCTCAATATGATTAGGAGTGGCTCTGCTCCTCCTACTGTTGAGGGTTCGTTGAATGCTATGGGAGGTTTGTTTGGCGGTGGTGGGGGTGGAATTTCTGCCTCTACCCTTCCGGAGTTTGCTAGGGCCCCGAATGGGCATAGGTTTAACTCTGAGGAGGAGCTTAGGTCTCATCCTGATTATCCTAATTATTATTACACAAATGTGAATCTTAATCCGCGGCTCCCTCAGCCATTGCTGTCCAAGGAGGATTGGAGGTATGCTCAGAGATTGAAAGGAGGTAATTCAACGCTGGGCGGGATTGGAGATAGGAGGAAAGTGAATAGGGTTGATAATGGCGGAAATAGAGCACCCTTTTCCATGCCGCCTGGCTTTGATTCAAAGAAACAAGAGACGGAAGCTGATTTGGAGAAAGTGCGTGGTGGCTCTACTGAGTGGGGTGGAGATGGGTTGATTGGGTTGTCAGGATTGGGACTGGGAAGTAAGCAGAAGAGCCTTGCTGAAATTTTTCAGGTGACTTTTACTCATACTAGTTTATTAAATTACGATTAAATTCTAAACCCACATGTCAACTAGCTTCCTGGTTTTGTCTCATGTAGGCTTTAATCGTTGACTATAGTTTGAGCATCAATGTATCCATTGTTCTTGGATCATCTTATGCAACTGTTATTGGTTCTCATAGATGCTTGACATGTAATATATCTCATGCATTTCAGTCAAACTGAGTCACTAGATTGGTATACTAACTATTTGTTGATTTCGGTGTTGTTGCTTGCCCCCATGGAAGGGGATCATATCTTGCCGCCATCTGACATTTTCATGATTTTAAATGTGAATCAGTTACCTGACTGTCAGTGTAACAAATGAGCAAAATATACTCCTAAGAATCCGAGGAGTTGGTGAATTGTTCATCTTTCTGAATTTTCAAACTTGTCAACAATGCTAGATAGTTTTTTAGGTATAGCAACACATCGGTTTCCCAAGCCCCTTGACAAGTAGCATCGATATTGAACGGATGAGTTTGTGTAAGACCAGTCTTTTATTTTATTCAGCAGAGCTAGAAAAAGAAAATATTTGGTGGGTTGGGACATGCAGTTATATGAGTAGATGCGTTTTATTTGGATGATCTGTTAGTGTCTTTCTTTGATCATTCAGTGTGGACATTATATCAGTGCAGTTCAGTTATTGGATATTACTATCACGGGAAAAACTGTTTGATTTGGGTGCATAATACAGTATTGTTTTTGCGCCAGTTGTAAACTGTTCCATCAGCTTTAAAACTTGTTCTTTTTATCAGTTTCTGAATGTGTTTCTGAAAATTGATTATATTTCTGTTAATGTGTTTCTATGCAGGATGATTTGGGACGTTCATCTCCTGTTATTGGACACATTTCTCGTCCAGCTAGTCGTAACGCTTTTGATGAAAATGTTGAGGACATGGGTTCTGCTGAAGCTGAGCTTGCTCATTTACGCAATGAATTGACACCTGCAAATGGTCAAGGCTCATCTTCAGTTCAAAATATTGGGCCACCTTCTTCATATTCTTATGCTGCAGCTTTAGGTTCTTCGTTGTCAAGAAGCACAACTCCTGATCCCCAAGTTGTTGCTAGAGCTCCTAGTCCTTGCTTAACGCCTATCGGAGGGGGAAGAACTGGTACCTCAGAAAAAAGGGGCATCACTAGTCCTAAATCATTCAGTGGGGTTTCATCTGGCATCAATGACTCTACAGATCTCGCTACTGCTTTATCTGGCATGAACTTGTCCACAAACAGCGTCAGAGATGAAAATAGTCGTTTGACTTCACAGACTGAACATGACATGGAAAATCACCAGAACTATCTTTTTGGTCGTCATGGAGGTCAAAAACAAATGAAACCACCACATGCATTTATGAAGAAGTCTGAATCTGGGCATTTACATATGCCTTCTGGTCAACTCGCTCCAAAGGAATTGTACTCTGATTCAAGTAAGAGTAATGGGAGTGGCTCGGATTTGAAAGGATCACCAACCTCTCTGAATGGTGGGGGAAACTTTCGCCCTCAGTCCCAGCATGTCGATGCTACTAATTCATCATTTCCAAACTATGGTTTGAGTGGATATTCGATGAATCCCACATTGGCATCGATGATGGCAAATCAACTTGGCACTACTAATCTCCCACCTTTATTTGAAAATGTTGCCAATGCATCTGCTATGCAAGTTCCTGGAATGGACTCCAGGATCTTTGGAGGAGGTTTAGCCTCTGCACCTAATGTAACAGGTGCTGCATTTGAATCTCAAAACTTTAGCAGAATGGGGAATCAAATGGCAGGAAATGCTCTTCAGGCGCCTGCTGTTGATCCAGCTTATCTTCAGTACCTAAGGTCGTCTGAGTATGCCGCACAACAGCTTGCAGCTGTTAATGACCCCTCTTTAGACAGAAACTACCTAGGTAACTCTTACATGAATTTACTCGAACTGCAGAAGGCTTATCTGGGAGCTTTGCTATCACCTCAAAAATCACAATATGGTGTTCCCATGGGTGGTAAATCTGGCGGTTTAAATCTTCATGGTTTTTATGGAAATCCTTCATTTGGCCTTGGCATGCAATATCCTGGGAGTCCCTTGGCGAGTCCTGTTCTTCCAACCTCCCCAGTTGGACCTGGTAGTCCCATGAGGCACAATGAACTCAACATGCGCTTCCCTTCGGGAATCAGGAACACGGCAAGGGGTGTCATGGGTCCCTGGCACTTGGACTCTGGCATGGACGAGGGCTTTGCATCCTCGCTGCTGGAAGAGTTCAAGAGCAACAAAACCAAGTGTTTTGAACTTTCTGAAATTGCTGGTCACGTCGTGGAGTTCAGGTATATGCATTTGTCTGCGATCTTGCACTCTATAAGGTAATTGTCATCCTTCAGTTGATTTTCTAACTTTACGCCTTCACAATCAGTACGGATCAATATGGGAGTCGATTCATCCAACAAAAGCTTGAGACAGCAACAGTAGATGAGAAGAACATGGTTTATCAGGAAATCATGCCCCATGCCCTTGCATTGATGACTGATGTGTTTGGAAATTATGTGATTCAGAAGGTAATAACTGTTCTTATTTTGTTTCACATTTGTCTTCATTATGAAATTTACATGATTAACAACTGATGCTGTAAAGCAGTTTTTTGAGCATGGACTTGCCTCTCAGAGAAGGGAACTAGCTGGAAAGCTTTTTGGTCATGTACTGACACTTAGCCTTCAAATGTATGGCTGTCGAGTAATTCAGAAGGTACCATTAGTTTTGCCACACCTCAAATGTATCTCATGTTATCTTCCGTTGATTTGTAACAGAAACAAATTTAGTAATTATCTGGACGTTCTATTGTTAACTCTCACTTACCCTATTGTTGGCCATAATACAATGTATATGATTATCCAGGCGATTGAAGTTGTTGATTTGGACCAAAAGATTCAGATGGTTGAGGAGCTCGATGGTCATATCATGCGCTGTGTTCGTGATCAAAATGGTAACCACGTAATCCAGAAATGTATTGAATGTGTCCCTGAAGATGCCATTCAATTTATTATCACAACATTCTTTGATCAAGTTGTGACCCTTTCCACTCATCCATATGGATGTCGTGTGATACAGGTTAGGAAACCGTATATTAATATTTTAAGTTTGAATCTCCTTCGTAGACATAATCAACATCTTTCTTATATCATTTTTTCATGTCACAGAGAGTGCTGGAGCACTCAGAAGACCCAGATACACTGAGTAAAGTCATGGAAGAGATTTTAGCATCTGTTAGTACGTTAGCACAAGATCAGTATGGAAATTATGTTATTCAGGTTTGTTGCATGATTTCCCAGACAGACTACTGTTAATTGTACTCATTGTCCTGCGTTGTAGATGTGGCTTTATTGTCGTGTGATTTTTGGATTTTGTGCTACAACTTGCTTTAGCACTATTAGTTTCCAATATTGCACTGCCTTTTGTGTTCAACTAGTGTTAACTTTCAGAGTTACCATGCCATCTTAGTTCCAGTCTTTTGGTTTGGTCATTGATTACAAATAAAATAACCACACTACCTGTGTATAGTCCCTTTAAGAGAAAATACTTCTGTCAATGCCACCAGGTGGCCATACACTGCATCCATAGTACAATAGTGATGCTAAAATAAGCTTGATTTTTTGTTTCTTCTGATTCTTTGTCCAACTTATATGATGCATTCTTACAGTATCATTGCGGAATGACTTTCAAATGAAAAACTTTTCTCACCTTACGGGGTTAATATCTGCCTATCACTTGTTTATGTGGAATCGACTTATGAGACTAAACATGTACCGGGTATGCATATGGGACAGCTCAGGTACAAATTCACTTTGAATATGGCATAACAATAACATCACCATACAAGCTAAATGTCCTATTTTTTATTCCGTGATACGCTGGTATTGATTTAGCGTGTTTCTTTCTATTCATGGTTTTCAGAATTACAGGCTTGGTATTGTCAGGTATATCTCTTATTATTTTGTGCTTGCTAGTTGACCCCATGCATCACTCACTTGTTAACAGCATGTGCTGGAACATGGAAAGCCGCACGAGCGTTCTACTATAATAAAAGAATTAGCTGGAAGGATTGTCCAAATGAGTCAGCAGAAGTTTGCGTCCAATGTGGTGGAGAAGTGCTTGGCTTTTGGCGGCCCTGAGGAACGTCAACTTCTGGTAAATGAGATGCTTGGCACTACAGATGAGAATGAGCCTCTTCAGGTTTGCCAACCCTTGTGCTTTTCTATTACTGTGGCAAGTGTCTTGATTATATATATGTATATTAATATATTCCTCATTGTTGTTTGGGATGGTAGGCTATGATGAAAGATCAATTTGCAAACTATGTTGTTCAAAAGGTGCTCGAGACTTGTAATGATCAACAACGCGAACTGATTCTTACTCGAATAAAAGTTCATCTGAACGCGCTGAAGAAGTATACTTATGGAAAGCATATCGTGGCTCGTGTAGAGAAACTTGTTGCCGCTGGAGGTATTTCAACCTCGGCCTCTCTACCATATGTTACTATTTATTTCCATTCCATTATCTTGATGATTATCTGAAATATGTGACTCGAATTTGTATATGGCAGAGAGGAGAAGTGCTGCTCAGGCTCTGCATGCTGCATAGGTGGCAACCTTGCCCTCTGTACAGCTAACTGAGGGTTAGTCTGAGTCCTAGTTCGAGTCCGGCAGCTTTATTTTGAGTAGGCTCAAAGCAGACAGAGAAGTCACTCACACACGCATAAGGTGGTACATAAAACAGAGCATGTTCAGTTGATGGTGTAAAGAACGATGTAGTTTATATGTTAAGGTGGTGACTGTACAAATGTTGCAACCTGTCTATGTTTAGGTGAATCTCAGGTTTCTTTTCGTTTTCCAGTGTATGGATTCATCTTACCCTTTTATTTATGAGTACATTTTTCTTTGAATCCTCTGGGTTTTTTCTTGCATCTATTGAATTTGGAGTAGAAGGCAAAATGGGGTTTGCTAATACTTTTGCAAGGGGTCACGAAGTTTGTTAATAACAAAAAAGTGCCTCGTTGATTTTTACTTTTTGTCAAATGTGTATTTTTATATAAAATGACAGAAATTATCCCTAAAAAATAAGAATTATTATTTATTACTATATTTTTGAGGGAAAACACAACATATTATTAGATTATAAAATAAACTAACTTGGTATTACACCGGACAACCAAAACACCTGATGGTAAGACAGATTTTGTACCATGATCCCATTTATTGTTAGTCAAATCAAGCGTGACTAATTCATGAGCCATGTAATTACAAAAACAGCGAGTAAAATAAGAGATAGTGCAACGACATGTCTCTTTCAACCTCGCGGCCTCCACCTCGAATGGGTTGAGACTATGCAAATTCATTACAAGAACTACCTCGAGAACGAATAACTATAGTGTAACTAAATACATCTTGCAAACTTGCGGCCTCTACCTCGAATGGGTTGAGACTCTCCGCAAATCTGTTATAAGAATCACCCCAAAAACACTTGGAGCAATCTCCTAGTACACCACCCCAATTAAACCTACGAAATAAAACGATTGCCTCCAATCTTCTTCCCAAATCAAGAACCTTGTGCCATCTGGACCTCCAAATGGCCCAATGAGACGACACGAGGACGTATTGAAGCCTAAGAAAACCAAGACCCCCTAGTTCGATATGCTTACATAAATCTGTCCATCGACGCCAAAGAACTCTTAATCC
>JAYMTP010006750.1:0-11734 GCA_036897365.1 Geranium brycei | reverse complement strand
ATTTTAATTAATAATATTTTTTAATGATGATTTAATAATAAAAAAATATTTTAAATTTGAACCGGTCTGACCAGCCTGATTTTAAATTAAAACTATCGAGGGTATTTTGGTATTTTTACCTCAAAATTCTGTTAGATTTAACCTTGTTAGAACTAAGTGAGACGAAATATAATTTGGGTGACTGCAAAATCGACTTTTGTATTTGGATGTACTTATATGAGAATGACGTATAGTTGGGTGTACTTATGTGTAATTACCCTTTATTTTTTCAATTCAATATTCAATGAGAAGGAATATACTTATAATCCCCTGTTCTTTCCTTAAGTTAGGACAGAGAAGTCTAATAAGTTATAGTAAAATAGAGAGAGTGTCATAGAAAAATGTTGTTCATTGTTTATTGATGTATATGGGGTGAATAGAAAAATATAATTTATATGGAGATCCCTTTCAGGTGCTAGTTACCGATAGTTTTTCATGTTTATCTTCTTTGCTAAGAAATCAAACGCTTTGTTTGAATTGTAGGAGATGGAGAATGTGTCTATCGATCTCTTACCTCTTTTTTAAGTCTATTCAAACTTAATACAATATTAATGTGCCATGCATTTCAAATAAACAATTTATGTCTCATTGTTTTTGTAATTGCAATCTCTTTTACCATCCATATTTTATACATTTATAAAATCTAGATTTCCGAAGAAATTTACTAAAATTTGACTATATATTATATGATTAGGAGTATTTGACTCTTGATTTTGCTAACAGAAATAGGGAACATAGTTTCCTCAAAATAAAATAGGGAACATAGTTTATCTGTACAATAAAACTGAAAATTTCTCATACTTACTATTTGATTAGACAACAATTAACGTACTGAAATTGTTTCCCACTTCAATGTGTAAGATGCGTTCAGGTGATCTGTTAAGAAATACAAAAGACGAGTAAAGTATATATCAATTAGATAGAAGAGTGCTATTTGACTGCAAGGGCTAGATCTAGGGTTATAAACTAGTTGAATGAGAAAAAATTTTGGGTTGATTACAATTTCTCCGTAGTATATATAGTTATCGGGTTTACACTTTACTAAAACTATTATAAAAAGTTTAATTTGAGATCACTTAATTGCGTTTTTTACACTTTACTCCAACACTATTAGAATTTGGACAAAAATACCCCTAAGCTGATTTGAAGTCAATTCAGCTTGTTTTGGCTTGGACAAGTAATAAACTAGAATTGAGATATGGTTTGTACAATTGGACTGGTCTGACCAGCACTTCAACGGCCTTTGGGGATGTGACTACCGCTCGGGCGTCGGAGAACTGCCAAGAAACGTCTGCCTCGGTCTCCCCCTTGTTGAACTGCCTGCAAGCCACACAATCCAACCACCGTGCCGACCCATCAATCAAAATTGGCATGCCTCATGATCTGGCCTGAGACAAAGAAATCAGACATGAGACGAAGACGCAGGAGAATAAGCTGCGACCTCCAGGAGTCGACCGCCGAAGTCTCGCCGGAGAAGGGGACTTCACTTACTGAGTTTGGGTCGCCGGACAGTGGCCTCTTCGCCGGAGAAACGCGAGCATCGGCTCTAAACGCAGAAGGAGATGGGGTCAAATCAGTCCAATTGCCCAAACTAGATCCCAATTCTGGTTTATTACGGTTTGGAGCCAAACCAGGCTGGATTGGTTTCAAATCATCTTAGGGTGTTTTTGTTTTTTTTTGAAAAAAAAAATCATATTTTCTATTCAAAGTGTAAAAAACGTAATTAAGTGATCTCAAATTAATATTTTTATAATAGTTGTAGTAAAGTGTAAAATCGATAACTATAGTATGGGTAAGGTGTGTAATTAACCCTTTTTTCTATACAGCTTGGCGCATCCCAATTTATTTTATTGAATGTTATATTAGAAATTAAACCAATTAAGTTTGAACCATGTATTTTCGAGTTAAAATTGAGCTTAGATATATAAATTTGTCCTAATTAGATTCAGGTAAATAAATTGGGATGCGCCAAGCTATATAGGAAATATATTAGAAATTAAATCAATTGAGTTTGAACCATGTATTTTCGAGTTAAAATTGAGCTTAGATATATAAATTTGTCCTAATTAGATTCAGGTAAAGTTAGAAATAATATTAACTATATTAAATAACGTATAATTAATGTAATATTAAACAAACTTGTTAACAAATCTTGAAATGTTGGGTTCAAGATCGACTCGTTTATGCTCATAAAATAAATTCAAATCGTGTATTTAAAAAAATCAAGATTGATCGAGTGATTAAGGGCTCGACTCTTTTACAAAAGAAGCATGATACATGAACATTTTAACAATTTTTAGACCCAAAAATAATCACGCTTTATGATTATTTGTTCTCGGATGTATTATATTTGTGTAAATATATACATTGGATAGACGAAGATATTTACTATAGTTTTTTCAAGTAAAAATTGTGTAATTACAATAAAATTCGAGCAAATATGAGATAAGTTTGTTGAAATAGAGGCTCATGCGTACACGACCGTGAAAGGGAAATAAGCCCCACGCGTACATGAAACATGAGAGGGAAAATTTGTGTAAATCCCACATGGAAAAGAAGTGAAATAAATTGGGTGTATATTTACAAAGGGAAGAGGTCTAACCAACTAATAAGCTTGAGCTTTTAATTGTGGAGCCGACCCGATATGTATAGCCCAATTTTACAAAGTTTGTTTTTTATTATGTACGATCAAATTTCCCCAAATACCCATAATAGAAATTGGGGGTTTTTTATGTCTGGATTTTGGTTCGTTTTCTCGCAGACGAGTTCGATGGAGGTGTGACAGAGATCCTGGGTGGCCTCGGATCAGAGGATGGCTCAAATCGCCTTAGCCTCGCCGATAGGACCAACCCACCACCAGGGATCAAGCGCACCCCTAGATCCAACCGGGTCTCCAAGCTCAACCTCGTCGGCTTCGCACTCTCCAGCAGGATATGACTGGCTCTAAAAGAAAGACTCAATTCTGGTTATGAACAATGGTTCTCAAATGTTCATATTTGGTTCTGACTTAGTTATCCATGTTGATGAGTTTATGAAATTGGCTTATGTACTCAATGAAATCAGTGAATTACAATTACAATGGATTCAATTAAGAAATTGGCAAAAATCAAAATCAAAGATCAAATCAAAATGAAAGAAATCAAAGAAATCGGGCAAAAAATGTCGTGGACATGAATGACATTCATTTGAGAATTTGATGAATAGTCAGGAGTATTTAGACATTTTATGCTTTAATAAAAAAATTTCATCCAAAATTTAACGTTGTTAAAACAAAATGTTAAAAGAACGTAATTAGTTGAGTTTTATTTTTTCAAATATGTAAAGTAAGATGTAAAAGTGGTCCAGTTAAATATAGAAATTGTGATTAACCCTTAAACATATAAAGGTGAAATGAGATGTGTTGGATTTGGTTTTACTGAGCAGGTTTAAACTTGTAGAGAGTCAGACACATCACATGTGCGCAAGTGCAATTATGTAAATCAATCTTCGTCGTGGATCTTGTCCAAAAAGATTAACAATTTAAATTAATTCCTTAAGTCTTCCAAAATGTATCTATCATCTGTTTTATATTTCCTCTGAAATAATTTTTTAAGCCATTTTCATGTTGTCTTACAAGAAATCACGACCCCCGAGAATAGTTTATTATTAATTCCTTGAAATTAGGAGTTTATTTGACATGATGAATGTTCTTGGAAGCTCACGAATGAATCTTTCTGTGTGTACTTGATATTAAATTCAATCTTCGTATCATTTGACATTTTGGGTTCACTTCAAGATTGAATTCATTAATAAAATGGTTTAATTAATGAAGAAGATATCATAAACAAACAATTATTTTCGGGAAAAGTGACTGGATCAAATCCCACCAAAACCAATCCATAGAAGAAGCTATGTTTAAACTTATTATATATGAGTTTCTTGTCGCTCAAGTTATTGCACCTAGTTATATAAATTAATTATTACGTATACAAATAAAACGGAATCGCTATTTGAGGAGAGAAAAAGCGAAACTTTTGTTTCCCTTTTATAAAAACATAGCATTAAAGAAAATCGAGTCAAAACGAAGGAGGGTATTATGGTCATTTCGGCATATAAATCCATAGACTCGTCAAATACAGCCGGCGAGGAGCCTCCAGCTCCGAAAATAAAAGGAAAAGTAGGGGCATTTTAGTCAGTATAATAAGTTGTAGTTGAGTTGACTGTTGCAGTTTTGTTGATTTATATCACCATCTGGGAATGGGCATTCCCAGAACCAACAAGAGAGAAAATTGAGAGCCACAGAAAGCAGAATCCAAATTGAAGGTCCACGTAGCTTCAATATTTGAATTTCCATTACTTGGTTGTAGGTAGCAACGGTCGAATGGCCGATCCATCTGGTGGTGGGTCCAGCTTTTGGACTCAGGCCAATGCTCTCCTCCGGAAGAACCTAACCTTCCAGGTTCACAATCTCACACTCTCTCTCTTTTTTATTCTCTCACTTTTTGGTATTGTATTCGAGGAGTTATTGTTATTCTGGCCGATTCCGTTGTTTCTTGCTTGTTCATTAAGGTTTCTATTTACCTTTTCTTTTAGCTAAAGGTGGTGTTGAGGATATATAAACACACATGGAAATAATTTGAAATAAAAAGTTGTGTATAAAGGGTTGGAACAAACTCAACCAACCACGATGACCTTTTAGTTTTAGAATTGTTGTTTTAAGGCAGGCTTTGATTTAGATGAACTTAAAAATGATAAATATTTTTTATTTAAAAAATTAAGTTCCCCCCTTTTTGTTACTGCTTCCCTCCTAAATTAAGTGTTTCCATTTAGTTAATGACCTCTAATCATTGAATTAGTAATATTTGCAAATAGTAAGGGGACAACTATTTTGGCATGGGTTATAAGTTTTAGAGCTATTTCTCAGTTGGGTTTTGGCAAGGAATTTAATAACTTTTTTACATAATCATTTACTGTTGATTTTTTTGGGGGTTGTCAAGTTGTTTATTCGCATCGCACGAGTGACTATTTAGAACAAAGTAATGAAGTTTGGATGTGGTGTTGTTTTTGCAGAAACGGAATATAAGGACGAATATACGTCTCATTTCCTTTCCCTTTTTTGTCTGTTTGCTGCTGGTTTTGATCCAAGCTCTTGTGAACAATGAACTGGATAAGCCCAAAAATAAGTGTGGTTGCGTTTGTATTGATACTAATGGAGATGGTCAATGTGAAGAGGTGTGTGGGATTCAGTATTCCACATTGGATCAAGTGAACACTTGCCCCATTCCCAGTCCTCCAGAATGGCCTCCTCTTTTACAGATACCAGCTCCTGAATTTCGAGCAGTTAGAACTACTCTTACAGACTTGCCAGATGAATCGTGCAGAGCAACCGGCTCGTGTCCTGCAACAATACTTGTCACCGGGAATAATCAATCTCTTGGACAAAGTAACCCTCTACAATCTATCTCTTTTACTATTGCCTAATTATTTCGATTCTTGAATTTCATTGTTTTCAACTTTCTTAATAGCTTTGGTCGGGAGTATGTTTGTGAGTTCTTTTGCGTTTAATACCTCTGACGTATTGGATAGTTTGGCAAATAATCTCCTGGTGAGTTGTCTTCACCAAGTCCCTTCTCTCAGTTTTCTTCAAGGTTGATATTGTATTCTATCAATATTGCAACTGTAGAGTTAAACAACCACTGTTCACTATATCATCTTGCAAATTGCAAAAGATTAAAGTTGTTGTATCATTAATATGTTTTTTTGGGGGAATGTTACAGGGCTCAGAATCAAAGCCTCAACTTACCAATTTTCTTGACCCTGCATTTTTTTCGGATCTTCCCGTGTATAATGTTCAAGGTCAATGTGCACCAAATTCCACTCTGTCAATTCCTATTCAGCAAGCCTCTCTTCAATTTCAGCAAGGTATAAGTTCATTTCCCTCTAATATTTATCGTTGCTTATAAACATCTGTTTCCCCATTTTTTTATGCTACACATGTATTATTGATTCAACATGATAGTGACACAACAATAATGATTTTGAGAGTATAATATATGACAAACATCTAGGTAAATAAAATCATGTGTATGTATCATTGTGTAAGGAAGAATGTATAGCATGAATTGCATTTTGCTATCATAATCCTTTAGAACTGAAGAACTAGGCTTACTCATGATATGCTCCATTCGTTCTGTCTTGAATCTAGAAATCCGATGTGCTCAAGGTCTAAATTTGTGGCGCAATAGATCTTCGGAAGTAAACGATGAGCTATATAAGGGCTACCGGAATGGAAATTCAGAGAGGAAAATAAACGAGATAGTGGCAGGTTGGCCTGAATAAGTTTTTTTCTTCTTCCTTTTTATACGTCAATTTCTAAACAATGTACTTATAGTTTGATTTCCCGCAGCCTATGATTTCTTAAACTCAAATGGAAATATCTTCAACGTGAGCATATGGTACAATTCAACCTATAAGAATGACACTGGCAATATGCCCATCGGATTGTTGCGAGTTCCCCGTTCAGTGAATCTGGTATGCGTCTCAAATTTTCTCCTGCGTTTTTTCTTTTATCATACAACTATTTAGCACGACTTTCACTAGGTTGTAATATGTACTGTCGATTTTATTTTTTCAATATTTATATGGAGTATTAATTCTCTGCATTATTTAAGATACTTTTCACCCTCTCCATATTGGATATTACCTACCATCTTTTGTTTCCATTAATTTACTTTAACACTTGTTTGTTCCTTAAATCTTCAATATCTGGACTAACATATTTGGTGCATCACAGGCATCAAATGCTTACCTTCAGTTTTTGCGGGGGCCTGGCTCAGAAATGCAATTTGAGTTCGTGAAAGAAATGCCTAAACCACAAACTCAACTCAGGCTTGATTTTTCTTCTCTTCTTGGTCCTGTATTCTTTACATGGATCATTCTACAACTCTTCCCTGTGAGTATGCAAACTATTATTAATTTGCACGACTTATTTCTAATTAAGGCCAGCTTACCAAAATGAGAGAATTTCGGCTCTACCAGATGGGTGTGAATATTTTGATCTCATCGAACCTTAGCTTCTTGGTTATTGAAAACAAAATTATCTCACCTTTTTGGCAGTATCACTAGGTGGATCCTGATGTTCTTTTCATCGACTCCTAAATCAGTTTTCTAGTCATGAATATTTTATTTGCGTCTTGCAATCTATTTGTGTTTTATACAAGCTGTCTTTTGGTTTAGGTCGTGTTAACATCGCTGGTTTACGAGAAACAGCAGAAACTGAGGATCATGATGAAAATGCACGGGCTTGGTGATGGACCTTACTGGACCATTTCCTACGCTTATTTTCTTCTCATATCCGCAATCTACATGCTATGTTTTGTGATATTTGGATCCGTCATAGGTAAGAGCTTAATTTATTGAAGGGTTTCTTTTTCTGATCATTACTGAATTTGCTAATACTAGGGTGGGTGTCTTTCAGGATTGAAGTTTTTCACGCTGAACGACTACAGCATTCAATTTGTGTTTTACTTCATCTATATCAACCTGCAAATTGCACTGGCCTTCCTCCTATCTGCCTTGTTCACTAATGTTAAAACAGCTGCAGGTTTGATGTTAGCTGCTTGCTTTAGTTGCATCGTGTTGTTTCATTTTACCACTTGATTAAAGTAACATGGTTGGACTTTGCTTGTTACAGTTGTAGGATACATCTTCGTCTTTGGGACTGGGCTCTTGGGAGGCTTCCTTTTCCAGTTCTTTATTCAGGACAAATCTTTCCCAAGTAAGTGGAAGAAATAGAGATATTGGAAATTATTAATGCTTTGGTTTTAATTGTAATTTGCGTGTGTATTCTACTCTATATACTTACAATGTTTTAATAATTTTGAGGCGTTTTATGCTATTATTGTAGAGGGCTGGCTTACCATACTGGAGATATATCCTGGCTTTTCTATGTACCGTGGATTGTACGAATTTTCACAATATGCCTTCAGTGGAAATTATCTGGGGACTGATGGGATGCGGTGGGGAGATTTAAGTGACAGTGAAAATGGGATGTGGGAGGTGTGGATCATCATGGTTGTGGAGTGGTTTGCGGTGCTGCTTGTTGCCTATTATATAGATCAAGTCGTGTCATCGGGAAGAAGTTTTCTCTTTTTCTTGCCAAACTTGCAGAAGAAGCCAGTTCAATCTTTTCGAAGGCCCAGTCTGCGTAGGCAAGGATCTAAAGTTTTTGTCCAGATGGATAAGCCAGATGTTATACAAGAGGTAACTTTCAAGTGCTTTACCTATATTGGAGGATGTCTTATGTGCTACTGATACTAACTATTTTTCGCATTCATTATTTTCCCTAGAGAGAGAAGGTTGACCAGTTGCTGCTTGAAACAAACAACGACCATGCCATCATCTGCGACAACCTCATGAAAGTGTATCCAGGAAAGGCGGGGTAACTGGAGAAATTTGCGGTCAAGGGATTGTCCCTTGCCCTGCCTCGAGGGGAGTGCTTTGGCATGCTCGGTCCAAATGGTGCTGGCAAGACCTCTTTCATTAATATGGTCCGTATAATTTCATTTACTATATATAAACATTTAATTTCATCAAGGTAAGAGCTATAAAAGAGAACTTCTCTCAGCTCATCTGGGCGGGCATATAATTTAGCTTTGGCCTCACCTACAAATATGTTGACAGATGATTGGGCTGACCAAGCCAACAACAGGTGCAGCGTACGTTGATGGTCTAGACATCCAAACTCAGATGAATGGAATATACACCAACATGGGTGTATGCCCTCAGCACGAGTAAGCTATTATTACGCTCCTTTTGCATCACAAGAATTATCTTTTGGTTTGTAGAAGCTTCGATTATAACCTCAAACTTTTGGATATTGTAGCCTACTCTGGGAAACACTAACAGGAAGGGAGCACCTATTATTCTATGGCCGGCTCAAGAACCTCAAGGGCTCTGCCTTAACACAAGTAAGTTGACTTGAAATTGTCTCATTTGCATCTACAAGCAATTTTCACATGCTCTACTACTCTTTCCACATTCCCATTCTCAAGAAATAAAACGTAGATTTTGAGCGGTGTAGTTTGGAATGTATTTCACGAGAAGAGTAAGAGAGGGATAGCTATATAAGCTTGTGTCTGACAGGAACTTTTCATGTGTAACCTGAATTTATATGTTTATCCTTCCACGCGTGTTTGCCGGTGTAGGCAGTGGAAGAATCTCTTAAGAGTGTCAACCTATTCCATGGAGGAGTTGCCGATAAACAGTCTGGGAAATACAGTGGTGGGATGAAGAGGCGGCTGAGTGTTGCTATCTCGCTGATTGGGGATCCCAAAGTATGTCTTTTGTTTCATCAAGTCCTTATTTGTTTGTAAGACATATCTTATCATTAAAACCTCTTGGAAATTATGTTAAGGTTGTGTACATGGACGAGCCTAGTACTGGACTGGACCCTGCTTCAAGATACAATTTGTGGAATGTTGTGAAGCGTGCAAAGCAAGGCCGGGCCATTATTCTTACCAGTATGTTGTAAAAAAGCAGTTTGGTTGCGTAGTGGCATATATCCATCCTTATACTGATAAAGATTGTTTCTACTTTCAGCGCATTCAATGGAAGAGGCAGAGGTGTTATGTGATCGACTGGGAATATTCGTGGATGGGTCCTTGCAGTGCATAGGAAATGCAAATGAGGTAGGTTTCACTTAAAATTACTTGATAAGCTGCAACGGAAATACTAATGTTTACTTAAATATATATATATATACATATGACAGCTCAAGGGAAGATATGGAGGGTCTTATGTATTCACAATGACAACATCTTCACATCACGAAGAAGAAGTGGAGCAGTTGGTGCGCAGGCTGTCCCCAAGGGCGAACAAGATATACCACATATCCGGAACCCAGAAGTTTGAGGTGCCCAAGAATGAGGTGAAAATATCACAGGTGTTTCAAGCCGTTGAAAGGGCAAAGAGCAGCTTCACAGTTTTCGCGTGGGGTCTGGCTGACACTACGCTTGAGGATGTCTTCATCAAGGTTGCTCGTGGTGCTCAAGCATTCAACGTTCTCTCCTGATTTCATTGAATTGCTTACTTACACATCTCAATTTTCTTGTGTTGTATGAAAAATATTATGAAGCTCTTGTAGAAACAGTTATATATTCATATTCATAGGTACACATCTGTAATTTTGGCGAGTATGCAATAAAACATGGTGATGTAATATATTTCTTATTCACTCAAATTAAAATTACAGAGAATGTTATGCTATGCTATACATATAAAGATTGTGATTGTGTCTGAAATCGACATAAGGGACATCGATTGTTGTTGTTGAGCCATCTCGTAATGCAGGTTTCATGGTAGACATGGGAGCAGGGCATGCGGGCGGCCTCCGATCCCACCTCAATCTCATCCATACATATGACACACAGATGTTGATCTTGATCTTGAGCCTGCACACTTGTTGTGGTGAGTATGTGTTGCAGTTGGACACTTAGCATTATAACCAAAGGTATGGTCTTGCGGTACTTGTTATGGGTCTGGCTCGAGATTGAACGAATGGAGTCAGTGATCTTGTGAATCATATTGGGCTGAGCCTCAAGAGGAACTCTGGAGTGGGATAGCATGTAGGAGACGAGGGACCAGCAAGTGGAGGGTTGGGTCAGCTGGTGAAGCGCCTCTCTGTGCAGATTGTACGACACTTGCCTCTCTATTTCTGCGTATATTTCTATGTGCACTTCTTGCTGCGCCCACCCACTGTCCTCTGGTTCGAAATCTTCAGGCTCGTACGCATCGCACTCTGCTCTCAATCTCATTGCCATCTCTGATCCAATCAACAAACTATGATGGTATTGTTGCTTTTGATGTTGGGATTTAAATAGACTGTGAATTGGCAAGTGATGGTTAATTAGGAAAGTATATTGTTTGGCTTGTAAGCAAAGCAAGTTGCTTTCTGTTGATTATAAACCTATTTGGATTTGGCAAAGGCATTTCTTTCCTCTTACTAATTCTTAGGTTGGTGTGTGTGATGAGTTACCTAACTTTTTCACCAATTTTCTTTAATGTTTAGAGAATGCAAGAAAGATTATTTTCAGGATAAGGGTTTCATCAACCAATTAGCATTCACCATAAGGGGCTTGGGAATATAAACAACAATTTGGCTGCCCCTACATTAACCTTATTTCATTCTTACTTTCATCAACAAACCATCCCTCAACATTCACAGCTTGGAAAATCGTAATGAAAACAAGGTAATTCCACAGAGAGGATTAGAAGTAACAAAAATAAAAACTTCTTCAATACAAGATATTTCGGATTTTTTTAAATAAATTATAATTAAATAAAGTATTTATATAAATATGTTACTATTGAAACTAATAATTACAAAATTATGTTTCGGTCCAGCAAATATACCACATGTCAACTATTGGTGGGAGTCCTTTTATTTTTACTGTAGCAACAGTTAACACTACAGTAAAACCATATTTTGAAGAGAGAAAAACTACGACCAAGGATGCCACACGTCAATCAAGAATAGGAGGGGGTTTTCTTTTTTCTTTTTGACTTTATTGTGCACACTAAAAATTTTATTTTTAAATTTATAAAAATAATATTTTTATCAGAAAAAACTAAACATTAATATTAATGTATTAATTAAAATCTTATATTAATGATTAAATTTACAATTTATTAAAAATATATTATTAATTATTTATAT
>JAYMTP010006749.1:0-11735 GCA_036897365.1 Geranium brycei | reverse complement strand
TTGGACAAGTTATATTATGATTTATTAAATCAAGGGTATTTTAGTCATTTTAGCATAGTTTGTCACAAAAAAATTATCAGGTTACTAAAAAAAAGAGAGAAGTTGTTAGGGCATGAAAGTGTCATTTCACTATAATTAGACGTAACAAAGTGTCATTATCTCTTGAGCTTATTATCCCTTGAACTTATGATATAATATCAAAGTTTGGTTCTGTTTTATACGTGTCATTTGTATCAATTTTTTTTTCAGAACTCGAGTACAAAATATTTAATATGAATAGAGGGTCCACCAAAACACAACTGGACCATGAACCAAGTGGATAGATTAGAGTGTCGGCTAAGGGGTTAGCAGCAGCCGGTAGGTGCTTCGAACCAGAAGCATAGCCATCACTAAATTAAACAAACGTCGTACCCTACAACATGACAATGCTAAATACAAGTTACAAGGTCAAGTTGCTTGTCCTAAAGGTCAAGTGGATGCAACTCTTGTCCCCTGAGGCCGTACACATCCCATGTACAAATACAATGCTTCATTTCATGATTGGCCTTGAGAGGGACATGCAAGTTGATGAAGATGACCTGTTGGCCGTAAAAAGCAAGTTGATGGATATTAATATTGCCCACGTCAGCGCTTTTGGTCACTGTGACCTCGTATTCGTTTAGTTTCAATACATATTTAAACCGGGTATGTATACTAAGAGAATTCAATTTCTCTCGTAGGATATTGATTTTTTTTTAATTTATCAGATCACCCAAAACTAATAATGTCGTTTATTTTGTTTATATTTATTTTTAAAATTTTGAAAATGACCGCACTCCAATCCATTGTATGATTCTTCGCACATAAATCACATCCTCTATAAGGGATCAAAATATTCATTGACCAGTGTTCTAAAAAATCGTTTGGTGCAAGCCAGGCGG
This sequence comes from Geranium brycei, assembly GCA_036897365.1. NCBI lineage: Eukaryota > Viridiplantae > Streptophyta > Magnoliopsida > Geraniales > Geraniaceae > Geranium > Geranium brycei. The sequence goes on along the minus strand of JAYMTP010006749.1, from coordinate 10,815 downwards.
GGAGACAATTATGAGAACTAATCAAAGATTAATTGAGAATAATTCAGAGATTATTCATACAAAATAAAGATTTTTGAAACATTGTTATTGACTATGTCCGTATCTGGCCAATGACCTATTATAACTCATAACCCAAAATATGAATGTATGTTTAGAGATACTCAAATATCACCAAAACTTTGATTAAATACTTCAATATTCAGCATACTGGCTAGAACTCAAGTCTCAACAATGATATAAAACTTAACACTTCAAAAAATTGCATTTTAATGATTTGGAGTACATCTAGATAAAAGTAAGCAAAAGAACCAAACCATTCAGCTATTTTGCAATCCAAAACCATAAAAAGGTCTCAAATATGTAAATATATAATTATGAAGGTTCCAAAGAATGTTTATCACAACAACAAAAGTTACAGCATCACCAAGCAACAACACATGCTAGGGTTATTCAACAACAAAACAAGCCACAACCTGAGATCTCAGCTTCTCCTTGAACTGGTCTCTGAGTACATCACATTCACAACCTTTTATTAGTTTCTCCAATGCCTATAAATTATCTGATACTTCCAATTTCTCCACCATTTTCAGTCTCTCAAACTGAAGTAATTTCTGTGTGGTGCTCAAGATTCCTCAGTACAATCTTGGCAAAGACTTTGACTTCCAGAGGAGCCAACGACGATGCAGCAGCACTGCGCAAGACCCTCGATCCTCTCACGTTCTGCAAGAGCCTCGTGTGGTGCATTGCATGGCGTCCTCCGTGCATGGTGAACTGCAATCGAAATATCGAACGAACATCAATCCGTTAACGGGGGTTTTAAAGCTTATGAGGAAAAAAGTTGAGATTTCGGGGTAAGGTTTGTTTGTTTACCTGGAGAAGAGCGAAAGCAGCGCAAGACTTCAGTACAGAGGAGGGGTTCCGTAACATTGTGACAAATCTACCAATTTCAGCTTCACTGAGGGTCAAGAAATTGAATATATGACGCGAACAGGTGAGAACCCGAAAAGGAAGAAATGATTGATATTAGACCAAAGAGCGGTGTCATTGAGAAACATAAATATATAATCACATTCATAAGTCATGGATGGCATGGTTCTAATAATGTGCACACGTTAATTACTAATATGAATTAGCGAACATTCAAGAATAAGTGTATGTATGGTATGTTTCATCTTTTCTATTCAAAAACACATTTGAGCATGCGTCATACTTTTCTTCCTATTATACCCTTTGAGCGTTATAACTGGTTTAATTTTACACACAGCTAAGGTCAGCAATAAGGGGAAATCTTATTTCTTTCCTGGTTATATTTTCCTTGTGTCTTTCCTTGGCAATTAAGTAAATACTACAAGAAGGGAGGAGGAGCTTAGGGCAGGACATGTTGAATTTGTCAAATTAGTCTTGTAATTGAGCCATAGGCTGGAGAGAACTAGGTCTCTCGAATGCCTGGAACTATATTATCAATAAAAGAGCTTAATTATTTTCAATTTATTTGTTCTGTTTTCTCTGGTCTAGTAGATACACTGTCAGGGTGTATCATTTAATTCGTAAAGGCAAGGATGTGATGAGAACTGAGACCTGCATCTGAGATGGCCCGCCTCTCGTATGCGTGCAGATTCAGCTGCTTGGGTTAGAGCGGCTGGGGATGCTGATGAAACAGCAGTACAAAAGCCCGGCTGATTGTAAAATGAGTGTACAAATGCATGAATATGCTTTAAGGCCACCCTCCTGACCCCGTCTAAGTTTATACCCTTTGAAGCTCCCCCCGAAGAAGGCCCGGTGGATACAAAATCATCCATTCTGTATAAAGCATACACAACAAAGTCAGTTCTCAGTGAGAAAGATACCTTTGCATATTATAAAGCAAGTCTAGGTGAAGTATATTGCAATATATATTTTTATCAGTGATTAAAACGATATATTAAAGAAATAGAGATTCGACTCCCAAGTTAGGAAAAGGAAACTCTAGCAAACATTACAAGGGAAATGAAAGAGCTTATATATGATATGATCTCATCATCATTCTTGAAAGTCGAATGAAGTAGCTGAGACCTAGTCGGATGTATAACTAGTGGTCTAAAAAAAGGCCAGACACTAGTCAGACGGATAGAGCCTTCGTGGACTAATCGGACTAGTCGGGGATTTTTAGAAAATTGTGTATAGTTTGTAAATCCCATGGAGCCAGGATGTCATTTTTTTTATATAACCGATTTTGTAGCATATCAGAGACAGCTGTCTATATCTCTATCTACCCGATATTGAAAAAATTATAACAGTCTGTCATATGCATCTTCTTTGTTATGACAATATAAACCATATTTGACATTGTTACCTTCCATCAAACATGTATGTCAGTGCCAATGCAGCCATGAAACGTGCCATTCTTGATGTTGATGAAGAGCATAGATGAGCAAGAGCTGCAACTCCTCCGTTCTCCACTATACGAAGAGCATTGCCAGGATTAAAGGCTAGATTCCAAAGAGCTCCGGCAGCAGTCTCATGGACATCCTAAAAAATCAAATAGTTTTGAGAATGTGCATGCTCTATTTAGATATAAAGCTTTTAATAAACCCAAATGGATCCAAATTGAAACTTACTTCAACATCTGAACGTGCCAGTGCAATAAGGGGTGCCACGCCACCTTCTTGTCCAATAGCAATGCTAAAGACGAGAGAAATAACGAGAAAAATTTAGAATCACATAAAATAGATCATGAATTGAAAAAAAAAACGCCTTCACATACTGAGATTATTAGCATATAATGCAGGACAACCATCTAACGGCTAATTTTAACAGCATAACATTAAGAAATAAATATGAGATTAATTATATTTGAGAAAGGATGGCTCAAAAGAGTACTATTTCCCGACAGTAAAGCTACAGCCACATGATCAAGAAAACTCGAAATCTGACCCACGAGTTCAGAAGTATGAGTATAATAAACGTATACTTGTAGTTACTAGCATCTTTCTGTTACAGTTTGAAGAATCTTTACGCACAAGTACAGCATTTGGGGTGTATAATAGACATAGTTTTTAGAACTTCCTAACAAATGCCACTATACGCTAGAAACCCAATATTAATTAAACAAGAAAGATGGAAAGAACTAAAATCTCGATCAAGCAACACAAAAACATTATACACCACAACCTTCCCAACAAAAAAGAAAAGGTCTTGAATAGACCGATGATGTCCCTTACCACAAGAAGACTTAAGTTTGTGAATACCTATTAGCTTCTGATACTGATAGCCCCCATAAAGCACCGGCAGCCCTTTCTTGAAGACCTTTGGAAGAAGTTGAGCAAGATTGTGCTAGTGCAACCTACATAGCCAAATCAGACTAGAATTTTAGTAGACTGGAATAGGACCATGCTTCGAGAAAGAAGACAGAAAAGAACTACAGCATATACATAACTTCAATATTGTTAAAAAAAATTAACCATCAAAGGTATAAAAAAAAATAGCATTGTTAAGGTAGGAGAGCCCTATGGTGACTAACATTAGAGTCCATTAATCGAAATGGAGCCTTTTTCCTAACTTGGGTTTAAGAGCTAGCTCATCAATACAATTTTTGCTGAGCAAAAAAAAACGAAATGGAGTCACATTGAGATGTTCAACAAATGTGTCTCTATTAGATATTACAAGTACGAGGTTTCGACTACAATTGCAGAGGCCATACCAATGCCTGAACACCACCAGATGCAGCAATTGCTTCTCGATTTTTGTCATCAAATGATAAATTCCACAAAGCTCCAGCAGCTTCCTGCCTGTAGGTGACCAAGCGCAGCATAACAATGAAATCAAGTCCAATGATAGAATTAACATGACGAGAACTACTCATATCGATGTAGAAAACAGGCTACAGCATTGAACAAAGTTCACTTAAGTAAATATATGATTTATATATATATCAACTTTTAAACGAATATCACAACTTCAACTAGTTGAGTTTAAGATTGACTTCATATGAGGCCAGAGCTCAAATATTGTAACTTATAGTGTAATGTAATTAACTCAAATATTTTACCAAGATTACAGATAGAATGAAAAAGATGTACAACCTTACACCCTCATGTTGAGAACAAGTAAGTTGCACCAATGCTTCAAGTGCACCTGCCTCTTTTCCTACAGTAGCATTATTGCTATTGTTATCTCCATGAGCAGCCAAATTAGCCAGAGCTCGAGCCGCCTAGTCAGGTAGAGGATAAACATCTTAAGAGTAGAACATCTTAGCACAATACAGTAATTGAAACCTAAGGCCTAAATGCATATATGGAAAATTAAGTAACTACACAATCTATATAGATGCAATTATATTTACGTATGATGTTCCTGTTACACACATCAAAAATATTCTTTGAAACAATATAATCAAATGGTGTAGAACAAAAATTGAAACTAGAGAAAAGTGTCGCGAAAAAATAGATTTAGGATCATACGTTCAGTCAGTCATCAAAAACGGAATCATTGAAGATATTTACAAGATGCCTCTATTTTTTGGGTTGTATGAGGCAGGAAGAGCAAAAATAATGTGACAGTAACAAAAAGGAAATACCGCTCATGCATTATAAGTATTCACCTGCTCTTGCACTCCTTCAAACTTACAAGTCTGGGCAAGCATTACCAAAGCATGTATGCCACCGGTCGCTGCCACCTCTAAACTACACTTATCATCAGCCGCCAAATTTGCGAGTGCACCAGCTGCCCGTTCCTGACATTGAAGAACAGAAAGACAAGCTTCAACCCTTTTTCATACTACAATTATGGATCCAAGAAAACGAATTGGACAAACGAGACCATAAATACGATTACATGCAAGATACATACAAGAACTCCGTCCCCGCCAGACGACCATTTGTAAATAAGGTCAACCAAAGCTTTGATACCTCCTGACTCAACAATTGCACTCTGTAAAGAACTTCAATTAGTGGTGGTATTTTTAAGAAGGGCAGATTTAAGATAACACTGATGTTTCAAAATGAATTAACTTCTACAACCTTATGTTCTTCTCCAACAGAAAGATTCCATAGCCCTCCAGCAGCCTCTTCCGCAACTAATCTGTTCATTGACCTCGCTAAATTGGCAAGGATGTGTATTCCTCCAATCTCGGCAACAGCTTTTGCAACTTTTGAATCTACAGACAAGTTTGCTATGGCCTGCATATTTCAGCAGTAGGGAGTCAGTCAGATTTCCCAATTGTAAATAAAAGACCAATGTTGATGGAATGAAGGCTGGTTGGAGAAGAGATTGAGAGTGGGAGTGACTCTAATTTTTGTGTAATTTAGTCTCATGTTCATTTCCATTCCCTAGCAATCCCATAGGCAGGGTTTGATTACCATTTTGCAAAATGGAAAGGAAATAGGTGATGTGAGGGTTTGAAAGCCTGACATATCAAAATTATTTTCCAGCCCCTTTCATTAACACAGGCAGGGGGTTAAAATTTCGTCTCTAGAATATACATGAATTTTTACAATCTCATATTTGAATAACTAACGGCATAACTAATATCCAGACAGAAACAATCCTTACTTTCGCTGCTTCAGATTGAACTTCTTCTTGGCATGATCTGGCAAGGTTTAAAAGCAATTTTATTCCACCATTTTGCATAACCACTTCGGTCCTTTTGCAGTCAACAATGGCTTCTTCATCATCAGTTACGACAAATGTTGCAACCGCTCTAGCTGCTCTTTCTTGAATGTCCTCTTGCGAACTTCGCATCAAACTGAGCAGCAGAGCTGCCCCTTGCTTGAGCCAGAAATCATTGAACTCTTTGGGATTTCTCTCGGCTATGCGTAAAATTATATGAGAGAGGGCCCATTCAATCCAGCTAGCGATCACATCAAAGCTTCTATCCCCATTCTTAAAACTCCTTGAATACGAGAACACCTCCCTCACGTTATCAGGAGAGCACGCAAGTAATGAGGCTAGCACTTTGAAGATGTCACTGGAAAGGGAAATTAAGAATTTACCTTTGTAAGTATATATCATGTTATTATCAACTCCTGATTCATAAACCGGACAGTTCAAGGCAAGCAAGACTTTCAAGTTCTGAGAGGATGATAACAATCTCGAAACACTGCTGAAACTTATATCAGTTCTTGAGACATCTAGCCCCAACAAATTAGGCAGTTCACTCAACATCTGTGAAGCCGAATCCCATTTCAAGTTTCTTGTCCCCGAGAGAGATAAAAATCGAACGGAACTTAAGCTTCGCATTGCTACTTCATCAACATGTTCACAATCCATAAATGCAACCTCAACCAAGCTCCTACAATTCTTACCTAAAGCATATATAGCATCTCCACTAATATCCTGAATACCAGAAAGCCGAAGCCTTTTCAGCATAGGGCAGCAAAAAGCGACTGCTTTGATAGCATCACTACTAATCTTCTCGCACGCATCTGGCCCAAGTTGGAGACTCTCAAGCATCTCGTGCCGAGCGGCTACTACAGAAAGCATAGAATCAGTAACATCCTGGCAAAAATCACCACTGATTTCACGAAGACCCCTTGCTTGGAGACTAATTACAGCATTCGCTGCATCCGCCCCACGAAATTGAAGTGACTTGAGGAACTTGCATCGAGAAGACAGTGACACAGCCACAGCGCTATCAACCTTATGGGACCGAAGGTCCAACGATTCCCACAAGCACGGGGAGGACGCTAATAGCCTAAATGTTTGGCATGTTGAAGCCAAGTTAGCCCGGTCTCTATAATTCAAACAAGAAAAAAGTTGGATCACTGTATCATCAGGCAATGCTGCCCAGTCAACCTCGAAACTCCTATCCAAATTCGAACACCCACCATCCAAACTTGTAGAACTCTCTATAATCGCCTTGTTTCTATCCGTTGATTCTGATCCTTTCCGCCTCACCCTCCGGACCATATCTGATTCACTCATGGTCTAAATCCCTAACCATCAACAACAACAAAATGCATCAATTTGCAGAAATAACAAATCCACAAAATTCAATTTCCCAATTCAATGCAATCTTCATTTTCAGAACAATACCCAATACAACAGCAACATCAAGCTCCAATTTTTATCATTACCAACAAACCAAAAGTCTTTGAATTCACCAAGCACACAACAAAACAAGCATCATCAAGAGCTAAATAACAAAACACAACAAAAATCAATCCATACATTTAGGCAAGTAGCATGCATACCTGTAGCTATGGGGTTCACATTCCGCAATCCATCAAGAGCTCAGAATTCATGCCCCTTTTAGCTGGCTCAAGGAACTGCAAAAGGGTTTTTGAGGACGAGCAAAGCAAAGATGAAGCTGAAATCGAGTACAGACAATAGCGGGCATAAGAGGAAGAAGAAGCTTGAAGCCAAACCCAGCTCTCAGCAAAGTCTGGCCCTTGTGATGCTGCGAATAGAGGGCATAGAGGAAAAGGGTAATGGCTATCAACTGGAATTCATCAACCCTTAAATCCATATTATATATGTTATTTGTGGTGTGTTAACCTTGTGAATTTTCAGTTTTTTATGAATAATTATAATTAGAATATTACAAACTTTAGGGGAAAATGATATTGGGTATTCCATGTTTGTATTATTTGTGTCAATATATCAAAATGATGGATCTTGTTGGATCGGAGATATCGAGCATTCGTCGTGTTTGAGATATTTTAATTCTTTATAAGGATTACAATTGAGGTGAGTATAAGACGAGTTTTGTGATTTCGGGTTTGTTCTTATTCGATCGGAGATATCGAGTCTTTATGAAACACTTGCAATACATATTTGTTGATTCCAATCTTACCCCTATCTCATATGCAATATCGGATCTATATCGAGTTCAAAGCACTTTACCATGAAGGTATGAAACCTCTTTGTTCATAATATTGAAATGAGTTCGTTAGTTTTCAATAGTTACCAAATACGAAAGATTTGAATCTATTTATTGACTGTTGGGCACATGGGCAGCGTTTTTATGAGCGTTTAATTACGTGCAAATGCCCGCGATCGTTCAAGGTTCAAGTAACCAAACTAGATAAACACATGGTTGTATCCACACAAACCACAATATAGGTTAAGTTGAAACTACGATGTTCCAAAATGTAAAAAATGTGTAATTAAGTGAAAGGTTGTGGAAATGAATCGACAATGAAAAACAAATTACACGAATCAAAATATCTCAAATACGACAAATAGTTGATATCTATGATCTTGTTATAAATCCTCTTCTTCACGGTAGCAGAGCATGAAGAAAAAGATTTATAACTTAACAAAATCATACTTGCTCTGATATCATGAAGAAGAAAATTTATAACTCGATAATTGTATTACGTCTTAGGGTACGTATATATACTCGATTACATGCGCTGAAATAGAAAAATACATATTTGGCACTAATTCTTATTTAATGCATAATATGTGTATAAGGTAACAAATATAATAAGAAAAGAAATAAGAGGCGAGAATCAAATTTGATTTCTTGCTTGATCTATATTGTACCACTCTCTTCAAGTTGGAGTATGAATGTTGACAATGTCCAACTTGTAAATAAGATCATATAAACATCAATGTCTCAGGGGAGATGATAAAAATAATAGATCATTTCGTGATCAACGATACAAACAACAAGTCGTCTCATGGATGATGGTGTAAAATGTTACTCATCTCAAGGCTGACGGTGTAGATGACAACTCGCCTCGTGGCAGACGATACAAACTAATACTCGTCTCAACGACAATGGTGCATACCAAATATCGGGGGCGACTTTGTAATACTCAACTCGTCTCGGGCCGAATAATGTAAAGGAAAATAATTATACCATCAAATATGTCATGCCCATTCGTTATAAGCACTCATTGACGAGTGAATATAACTAAAAATGATTAATGTTTAACCAAAGATCTATGTGATTAGATATATGTCATTACCACTCATCATCTTTTTTCTCTATACAAGCAGTTCATTTGTGCCTATATCCACCAAGTGGAGGCACAAATCTCATGTGATTAGTAGCCCACATAGAGAAGAAATCATAATTGTTCTCCTATAAAAAGAGGCAATATAGACGAGAAGTGTGAAAAATTGGCTCGTTAGAGAGAGAGAAATATGCAGAATTTCAGTAGTTTTTAGGTTGTCCAGTCAAGTTCAAGGGTTCGATCCGATCAGAGGTCGATCCACCGTTGGATCGAGTTAATTTTTTTGGACAAGCGTTCGGAAGACACAAAACTAAATTTTGAATGGTGGAATTTGCGTTTGGAGGTCTCAGTGATTTGGTACATTTTTCTGATTGTGTGCCACCAATTCGGTGAGGTTTATTTACTCTTTCTTGTAATTGAGGTTTGAGCTAAGGTTGTTTAATTTTGAGATAGTGTGCGCCTCTAATTGTATTTTGAGAAAACTCTTTGTACCCATTATGTTGATAGTGGAGATTAAGTGGTCTCGAGAGTCCCGTGATTTTTTTTCCTCTTACGTTGAGGAGGTTTTCTATACTAAAATTGTGTGTCAATTGCATTATTGTTTACTATGTTTATTAGTTTGTTTGATAGATTCCTATAAAATTTGCACAGAGAATTATTCAATTCCCTCGCATCTAATTATTCAATTGCATTCATTTTTCTCCCAACGGCTCACTCACACACTCTCCTTGACTCAACCAAATTTCTTGAACGCAATCTCCATTTTGGCCATAAATGGTTTTAACTTGTAACAAAATTTAATTAAGGGTAGCACAATGTAACACTTTAAACTTTAATCATGTTTAAATAAAAGTAACAAACTGTCATTCCCCTTCTTCCTAAAAAATAATAAAGATAAAAAATGGGAATTAAAGATAAAATGGAGGAGACGGAGTCTTAGCTCTTCCGTCTCGTCGATGGAGGCACTAAATTCCTCCTCCACCTCGGAATTGGGCAGAAGAAGCGAGTGAGACAATGACAAAATCAAGTCGGAGGTAAGGCTTGATATCGGGTCAGAGAATTTATGGTCGGCGGCGTCGAAAACCTCTTGTCAAAGTATTTCAGTAGCTGGTCCGAGAGGATATCCTTTGTTGTCACAATGGTTCAGTTCTTTATTGGTATCAATATTTGAATAGAAGTCAGATCCTTGATATAGAAATAGAAGAATATATGCCCATTTTGTATCAAAGGAAATGAAATTTTCTGAAATACAAGATAGAAAAATTAGCCAATCAAGAAAGTTGCATAAATGAATATACAACCTACGAAAAGTGACTTAATCTAACCATTTTTTATTAGTCACACTGAACTGAGACACGACCAAGACTCATATAGGAGGTAGCAGTGAGAAATTTTTCGTAATGACCAAAAGGCTGACAGAGCAATGATGCTAGAGGTAAAAGGTTGTTTGCTGTAAAAAAAATTCTTGGAGAAGAAACAGTGACGTAGGAAATAAGTATCAACTAACTCTTTGCTAGCAACCACAATCTGATTAAGACAAAGAATGCAAACACTGTTGTTTGGAAATAATGTTTTTCAACGAGGCCAAGTCTAAACAAGTGAAAACTCCAATTCACTATGATCAGTGTTGTGAAACTCGAATAAACTCACCGGGAGCTCGGGATTTAGGGTCTCTTCGAGATGACTGAAACTCGGTCAAAAATTAGTCAACGCCCATTTTTTACCTATTCCAAGTTCGTCTCCATCTATTAGAGTTCGCCTCCATAGAGTAATAAAATAAAAATTAGAGGAAGAAGAAAGGGAGAGAGAGGATAATATTTTCTTGATCTAGAATTTTTCCTTTATTGTGAAATTATGTGAAAAGGTTGGTTAAAAAGAAACTAACACTCATTATCAAAACAATATAATTAGTAAAAGGAGATGATAAATATGA
>JAYMTP010006748.1:0-11735 GCA_036897365.1 Geranium brycei | reverse complement strand
AGAAAGAAAATTAGTTAGGGTATGAAAGTGTCATTTCGCTATAGTTAGGTGTAACAAAGTATCATCATCCCAAAATTTTATGCAAGTTCGTTAACCCCACAAGTGGACTCAATCGTGCTCGATTATTTATAAGAATATCAAAGAAATCGAAGTTTACAATCAAAGCCATTTATTCAAAAAAAAACAAAAGTAGCGAGCATGTTTTTGGATTTTTTTATTTCGGGATAACATAATATTTGTTTGTGAATCCATATTTCGTTATGTTTTGCGATATTGAGTTGACTAGGTTCATATGTTCGCAAAGGAATAGATTTGTGAAACGTGTTTTCATTTTCATGCGTTCAATTTTTGAAAGTTATTTCATTTTCATAGGTAGGATTGATTTGATTTTCACAGTTTCTATTTTTGAAAGTGATTTCATTCTCATAGATATGACGGATATCATTTTCATATTTCTGCTTGATTTGATTTTTACAGTTACGAGGCTTTTTGTACATGTTTTATGAAGTTCAATTAAACGTGTCATATCACATTTCATATGGTGGAAGTGAAATTATAATGCTATGGTAGTTGAGAGCTCGAAGATTGATTATTTTGTTAAACTACATAGCTTAATGACGAAGAAAAATGTTATGGTTTCTGAAGGTACAACTACTAAAGTGATGGCATTGAGTTCATGTAGCAGTAGGTGTGAGCCATGTGCCCCCACCACATTGGGTCACTGGCTTGTCAAGAATTTGGACACAACTTCCATATTGTCACTCGTGTTGGATGGTGGACAAAGACTTTGGATCACAGAGGACGAAATTGAATGCACTTTTGGTATTCCAAGGGAACCGGCTAATATTGAACCCCGGATTCCTGGTGAAAAATCAGAAGCGCTAATGAGATGGAGAGAGCAGTTCCATATTTTGAATAGCATAATTCTTCCTTAAGAGATACTTAAAATGGTCGAATAGAAGACTAGTGGAAGACTGTTCATGCATTGATTATGACACTAGCAAGTACGCAAATAAAAAATTCGAGGTTATAGAGGAGATCTAGCGTGTAATAGAATTCAACTGATGTGCACCTATTATGCAAAGTCTAGTTAATGCCAAGAAGCATTGAATGTCACAGAAGAACAATGACAAGAGGTGATACTATAGTTCCCTAACGTTCTTTAGGTAAGTTTAACCGTATGAATTCACATTTAATGACATAAAAAGATCGAGTTATCTTATCGTTGTTATTTCATTAGTCATATTTCAAAAACCATGTTTCAATTATTATGCATTAAATGTGTTAAGTTCGAGAAGAACACCGTATCGTGGACTTACCCAACTATGATTGGATTGACTGAAAAGGGATTGAGAGTATTTGAGAAGGGTTTGTGAGTATTTGAAAAGGGTCATATAATTGACACGAGGGTCATTAGGCCCAGCAATAATAATGTTGTAGCAAAAGATGTCCAGGAAGCAGTCCAGGCTAAAGATACTCCTAGGATAGGGGAGAGCACAACCCATGTTGGGGAGGGGGGGAATTAGGGAGGGTATGTAAACTATTTAGAAATGAATAGTAACGATGCACATACCTATGTGTGACGTCACTATCAAATAGGGACAACGTACACCTTCATGTGCGCAATCACTATGTAACGGTGACACCAACGGTTTGATTTCAGACCGTAAGCAGCTAATGATTCTATTCTGGTTAACAGGTAAAACCATAGTGACGGAGCACATGAGAAAGTATTTCGTTACTAGCGACTGATAAGGACGGCGTATCTTGGATTATTCGACATTGCTAACTTGGTAACTGTTGGAGAGAACCGGGTCTCACCAAAGAGAAGCACACAACAAGGAAGTCCATATACACATTAGAGCTCACCTCTGACCCAAAAGACTAGCCTATTATGTCTAGGGTCCAACCATGTATATAAACTCTTGATGTGGGACCTGGACCCACATGTGGAATTCCTAATAATCCTCCCTCCACATTGAGCCCCGTCACATCGGGTTGCACCCCCTAAGCCCAAATCGTCTTGCACTCCCACCCGTTGACCCATCTAGCAATTCTGTCTTGATCAATCAAGGTTCTCTGAATCCTACTGGCCTAGCTGCCTCGATCAACCATGAGATCCACTGGCATGTCGGCCCGATGTGATCCTTGTGGGGTGCTCCTCCTTGGTAAGGCCTGGTTCTCCCCAACAAGTGATATAAAAGGCTAGGTTCTTGTGGTGTGCTCCTCCTTGGTAAGACATGGTTCTCCCCAACAACAACAAGTCTTGTATCTCATCAACGAATTTAATATTCACTAATAATAACCTCGATAGTATCGTATTAAATTCGTTCGCATGATTAGTAACACTAGCACATTCGTTCATCTTCGTATTAACCAATTGACAACTCAAATACACCTTGTTTGATGCAAAACATGTGCCTTTACCAAGGTGGAGTACTCCATGAGGAGACCCATATACACATTAGAGCCCGCTCTTGACCCAAAAGACTAGTGTCATGGGTATTGAGTCTAATGTATACGTATGTAAGCTCTATTTTCACCTTTTACACTTGCAATGTGGGACTTTGGTTCCAGTGTGGATTTCAGCAATCTCTCCCTCCACACTAAGCCCTCATCACTTTGGTTCGGCTCCCCTAAGCCCAAACTAGCCTTACTGGTTCGACTCAATCCCTCACGGGCCTATCATCCTGTTTAGGCCCACCTCCTTGAGGGTGTGATCATGGTTCCCAAGTGTTACCGGTCCGTCCACGTTCATGACAGTGCGATCATGGTTTTCAGGTATTACCATGAGTGTTTCCACAAGAACCTAGTCTCAAATATCAAAACTAAGAAAAGCAAAACCAAAAATGAAGAAGCTCGTCAAAAAAGTCTTAGGTCCAAGATTTGTTTTTCACATTCCTACTCTTGTGGGAATTTTAAATACCCTTTATCAGTAAAGATCCATAGAAATAAACTTTTCGAATCATTCTCAAAGATTGAGATTAAACAAAAAAAAGTTTAATGGTGTTTTTTCAAAAGTTTAAAGTCTAATCAAGGATATTGTCATTTGATTTACATGTAAAGTGTATGGTGTGAAACTTAAAAAAGAATCAATCTTATTAATTTGGTGTAATTCTTCCTTTTATACAATTCAAAATGAAATTGTTTGCAACCCAAGGCAAATCAATCTAAGCAACATGGACACACCGTACCTTACCCAAGTTTAGAAATAAATGAGAGAAAATAAATAAGTTACAACAGAATGAAATAAAATAATATATGTCTAATTAAGGAGCCTTTGTAGCAAGGCCACATAACAAAGCATTCTCAGGCAATTCAGACTCGGTGTAGGGGCTGCGCACATCATCCCATACTCTAAGATACAATTGCTGCCCTAAATATCTCCTTCCCCATATCGCCGACCTCAAGTTCCACGTTCCCTTATTGTCCAAGGATACCAATATTGCACTCCAACTTTTAGGATACACCTGTTTTTATTTCATCAATTAAAACATAGTCAGCTAAGGTAGATTGAGTTCGAGGTATTCAAAAAATAAAATGGCTGAAATGACAAAACATTTTGAATTTAACATGACTCTGTCCCAAAGTCGATCAATATGAGTTATAAAATTTTAGCGCTTGGGACAGAGTCAAAGTTGGATGAATATGCCAAATTCCTGTTCGGGCCGTCCTCGTTCATGTAAAGTTGGGTCAGGTAAAGAAATACGTTCAAGACGACTTACGATTTTTGGTTAAGATACACCACCAAATTCTAATCTAATATTAGATATAGACGAGCTTCAAGTATTTTATCATATAAAACATTAACAAATTAAACGGAAAATGGCAAAAATCTGCTATATGTTATCACACTTTTGTAGAGATTGTTGTGTGCATTATTATTGATGAAAATTCTACACAATAACATTAATCGATCAATTTACCTGAACAGTGTGTCTGTTGATTGCATCCGCCAAATTGTAACCATCTCTTGCGGCAGGAGTCCACGAGCCAGCCCCAAATCTACAACCCAATATATAGTTAGTACAAAATTGAAGACAATATTGAATTTACAGTTTAGTACTTTCAGAGACATACGCGACAACGTAGAAGCTGCTACCGGCCATGTGCCAAGACTGGGTCGTGTTCTCGGCGTTCTCGAAAACAATCTCGGCGAAGTCATGGAGCGTCAAACCCACGACGGAGGCACCCAGCACCGCCGCGCCCGAAGAGCCTTGAGGCTTGTCCGGGAATGTCTTCAAACTGAACACTCCGGGAATGTTGAACCAATCAGCGAGCTTCAACGGCGTTGCCGGGTCAACGTACGACACCCCATTCGCCGCGTAACGCAGTTTGTTGTTGATCTTGGCCTCCGAGTTTGCGATCACAAGCGTCCGATTTATCGGTATGGTCCCGTAATGGTACGATCCTTGCGGGTTAGGCCTTGCTGCATTTGCCGTCAAATTCAACCTGAAATTTTCACATCGCAATTAATTAATGTCATTATATATACTCCAAGGTGTTGTAGTACAAGTGCCTAGATAGGTGCTAGTTAATCAGATTTTTAATTTTTAGATTTTATCAAATAAATTTACATACATACACATAAAAATATGAATTATACTATTTAAGAATAATTAGGCGGGATATAAAACTATAAATATTTGTTACATTTATAATCTATACGAATAGATGTGTGTATTAATATAAAAAAATTGTTTTATCTTCTAAATTGATTTTTTGTATAAAAAAATGCCTACTCGCATAGATTTGACATAGCTCATCTAGCTCTGTCAAATTGATTTAAACTGTTTGATTGCACAAAATCATATTAGTGTTGTAAAGATCTCTGCCTAAGCGTCAAAGTCGGCCGCCTAAGCTGATTTTCACAACAAATCATATAGTATAGTGGAATTTATAGAATATAACAAAAATATTTGAATACGTGAAATTTATTTAGGTAACAAAAAATAAAAGCCAAAATCACTTTCCATCCTTATATTATCCTTTAAAGATGTTATGAGTGTTGTTGAGTTGAAACCAAATATTAGTGATGAAGCGGTTAAATCCGGTTCGTCCTGTTTGAAATCATGGTACCTGATGGTTCGGGCCTGTTTCATGGACAAGTGGATCTTGAAATTTGGGTCGGAAGGTGGCGGAGGGGAGGCGGGGACGTTTGAGCCGGCGTAGTGGAGGAGAGCGGTGGCGTTGAGAGTGGGCTTCGTGAAACGGGTCTGGGCCACGATGTAGTAGTCTCTTGGTGGGCCTTTCAAGGTCACCAAAAATGTGGCAGTTTGGCCCACGTGAATGTCCATCGACTCGAAACTGTCCTGCATCGTGTGGGACCCTTCTACCTCGATGAGCGTCATGTTGTGCCCTTGGATTCTCACGTTTATGGATGCTGTTATCCCCACATTCGATATCCTAAACTTGTAAGTCTTCCCTGAAATTCACACACAAAAGAATTAAGGTTATTGATAGTTAGGTTTTGAATATATCTGCTTTTTATTCAGTTCAGTTAGCTATGAATCAAATTAATCTCATGAAATTCTCATACTTTATGTAGTTTTGACTGATCGATTTTTAGTTGGATTTACTTTGAACTGATTTTTATGAAATTCTCACATTTTAAACTGTTTTGGCTAATCGGTTGAATTTACTTTGAAGTGGTTTTATGAAATTCTCACATTTTAGGCCGTTTTGGCTGATCGGTTTTTAGTTGGATTTACTTTGAACTGATTTTTATGAAATTCTCACATTTTAGACCGATTTTAACTTATTGTTTGACTGTTTTTTGTTGGCTCAATATTTTTAGGCTCAATTAATAAATATGATGACTTAAAATGAGGTACGTGTCCAAATCAATCAGTTTTTAATTTATTTTGGTTTTTATCAGTTCTCATTCTAAAAATTAAAATCGAACCGATGGGTTTTGGTTCGGTTTTGAACCGAATTTGATCAGTTCCTTCTGATTCAGTTACTTTTGGACTGAGTTTGGTTCGTTTATTCATAAACAAGGATAAGAACGACATATGGGCCGAGGTGCATACCTTCCTGGCCCGTGAACACAGAAGACTTGGGAAGCCCATTTATTAGAAGCCCGTCAGGAACAGGTAGAGGAATTCCCGAGTCCAGTGTTTGTTGCAATGCCTGTGTGTGCCATGCACGAATTTGTTAAGCATTTATTCTATAAATTCAAAAACTGTGATGAGTTTTTATTTAGAATTTTACCTTATGGCCGGCCTTGTACCAGTCGCTGATAAGGAGAGTGAAGTCACCGTCAGGTTTGGGATAAGGCGCCGAGATTACAGACCTCTGGTTCACATTCAGAGCCCCGAACCCACCGGAGGCTCTGTGCATGAGAGTTGAAGGAAAATAATTGTAGCTACCGATCTGGTCCTTTGTCTGGAAATGGTAAGTCCAGTTGGTGTTGGGTGGGATGGGACAGTTGGTCCCACCCACACCGTCTTGCCACGAGCTCCTCCTCTGCTTTATCCCATTCCACGTTATCAAGAACGCCTCGTCCAGCTTGTTTATCACATTCACAAGAACGTTATCGTTCGTGTCACAATCTATTTGGGGCCCCGGAAATTGCCCGTTTATTAGTATACCCTACAAAATTCAATTCCACAAATCGAATCAAAACCCACAAACATAAATATAATAATTTATTCGAAATCACTGTAAAAAATACTAACCTTTTGAGGAACACCCAGAGGAGAGATGGTTCCGTATGTGACAGTCCAGGTAAAATATTTATATGGGTCTTCGGATCGAACCAAGGACACAAGGAACGTGGAGGCTAATACTCCAAGAAGAAGATACACGAAATTGGGTCTTGCCATTACAAACAAGGTGGTGGATTTGGAGGAAGAAGAAGAAATGGGTTATATTATATAAGAGGGTTAGCGAGTGCAATTAATATGCAATTTGTCACATGATGATTGATATAATAATAATAATGGGTGTGAAATGGAGGGTTTATAATTTGCGGCGCACTTCATGCTAAGCTTACGCGCATAGTCCACACATGATCACAACTCATTCTTAGCTTTATATTCATTAGTTTATTAGTATACATATATACCTGCACAGGTTGTAACAAACACAGACATAGTAAATGTCTTTGCTTATCTTGGAATTGTTTTCTTAAAATACAAAGCCTATCATTTTCGAGAAAGTAATGTTTGTACGTAATTTCCCATCACAGCTATCTCATTATATTCTAGGAAAATGCTTTATTTTTGTTTGAAGCATATTTTTTTTGGATTAGTTATTATAGTATAATTAGTATTGCCAAGTAACTAAGGCCTTGCTTGATGACCATTCGTCCATTTGCATTTAATAATAAAATTTTAATTATTTATTATTTTTACTAATTTTAAATTATTTACTTGTAATTTCTTATCTTGATCTACATTAAATGTTTTATGTTGGATAGAACATAATGAAGATCATGTGTTGTTTACAGTAAGTTTAAATGAATTTCAAAACTCAGATAACATTGAAGGCTCATAGTTTGCATAGAAACCATATATAGATTGTGATTTTGAATACATGTATTTATCTTTTATATGATGACATTTAATAATTTTAAAGTTTACTATTCAAAAATCAACGCAACTCATTCAAAAAAAAATAAATATTAATATAATTAAAATGTTTAAAGATATAGCTAGCTGAATGATCAATTTAAACAACTAAGCAAACCTAAAAATATTACCGAGATCATGATGAATCTCAATCATCACTCACGATCTACTACAATTGTACACTAAAATAATGAATAAGTTATTTTCGGTTAATTTAAATAACCGTACATAAAATAAAATAATTTGATCAAATTAATAAAATAGCAGTCAGTCTCATGCATTGCATCGTGCAATTGAGTAGTCTTAATAAATATTCTTACCTTTGAAACTTACTTCAATAGGAAAAGTATTTTGCTTATTAGTCCAATAAAAAAACTTGTATACCCCTTCAAAGTACTCAATTGTGAAACACTCAACAGCTAAACCCAAAGTCCATAAATTATCAAAATTATTTAATGGCTCATTTTTATGTCACTTAGATTTTTTTTGAAATCAAAATAATTTATTAGATGAATAAAGAACGATACAACATAATAAAATATTATTTTAAATAATTTATTTATTTGTTATAACTATAACGTCTAATAAATAAATTATTTTAAGTAAATATTTTATACTGTTAAGTAAATTATTAATTTATTAAATAAATAATTTATTCATAAAATTATTAAATTAAATTACTTAATCAACAAAAAATAAATATTATATGATGATAACTCTTAGAATTTAACAATGTAAACAAAATTTTACTTTATATAATAGTTATGTTTTTAGCCTATTACTATGAATGCATAAGTTCGAGTCATGGTATATATATCATGATATAATTTATGTAGTGGATGAGAGTAAATAACAAAAAAATGTATTTTTTTAGAGAAAAACGCGATATATTATTAAATTATAAAGCAATTAAGCCAACATTATACTGGATAGTCAAAGTACCAGATGGTGAGACATACCATACATCATGATCCCAGCTACCATTAGTTAAAGTAAATATGGCTAATTCATGAGCCTTGGAATTACAAGAACAACGAGCGAAATAAAAGATAGTGCAATGGCATACCTCTTGCAATCTCGCAACCTCTACCTCGGATGGGTTGAGACTCTCCGCAAATTCATTACAAGAATCACCCCCAAGAACAACGAACATAATAACTAATAGGGCAACGAAATGCCTCTTACAAACTCGCGGCCTCTATCTCAAATGGGTTGAGACTCTCCGCAAATCCGTCACAAGAATCACCCCAAAAACACTTAGAACAAGTCCCTAGTACACCACCCCAAATAAACATGTGAAATAAAATGATTCTCTCAAATCCTCTTCCCAAAACAAGATACATGTGTCATCTGGACCCTCGGATAGTCCAAAGGGACGCCACGATGACGTATTGAAATTTAAGAAAACCAAGACCTCCTAGTTCGATATGCTTGCATAAATCTGTCCATCGACGCCAGAGAATTTCTAATCCCTCCCAGCACCGAGCCATCAACCAACCAAAGCCGCAACAATTAAATCGCAAGAATTTTTCTACCCTACCTCCGATGAGCCCCTCCCGAATCCGTCTGCCCTCGATCCCGCAACAAACTAATCGCCGAATTTTCTCTGCCCAACCTCCTCTAACCCCCTCCCGGACCCGTCTCCCCTCGCATGTGATATCAAAATAATACCCTCTCATCCTTACTATCGCCGAACCACTGCCTCCTTCCTACTACTTCCCTTCCGACCGAACACCACCCCAAATTGAAGACCACCGCGAGCTTCTTCGTCGCCGGCAAGCTCCCATGGGTATGCACACGCGGAATCGTAGCTGGGTACCTCGCCAATCGGGCAAGACCCAAAACCCTAAATTTAGGGACATACCTCACTTACAACTCAATTTAATTATCATAACAAAAAAATAAGGTATTAGTTGGGTGAAACTTTTCCTTTATGTTTAGTTTTTCACTACAATTATCATGAGCAGTTTTTTGTGTATATATATATATATATATATATGTTTTAGAAAAATAATAAAATTCACTGCAAATTTTGCCACTAATGAATTACACAACATTTTGCTGGTAAAAATGTAGTACATATAGAGCACTTTTTTTGTTATTTTTCCTGAATTTGTAATATTTCATGTGCTTCTATTATGAGCTTTACTAAAAGGTAATTTATTGACGGAGTCAACACATACACAATGTAATAAATGTGAGTATATATACTCTCGATCTCACAATTAATGAAAACATTATTTTAAGATGGTACATAATGTACCTATATATTGTCAAAGGACAGGCAATATTGAGGAGGGGAAGAGGCCAATTGGGTCAACGCTCACAGCTCATGGAGGAAGGTCACTCGACTGTGTTTTTGTTCCATGTTCTGGAACACAACTTAAGGGACAAGGTATGTATGCCCCTTTTCATCAAATATTATGTATTAAGCTTTTACATTTACAACTAAAAGTCAATTTAGAACGTTTATGACACCTAATAAAAAACATCAACTCATCAGTAAACCAAATGACCTATCACAAAACTTATATCGAAAGATGTGAATGTATTTATCAACTTTTATAATAATTTAAATCAAATGATCAACTAAATTTTTTGACTGGTTAGATTTCTAATAACAAAAGCACATGAGGATATTAGTTGGACGAGTCGATGAACTTTTCTTGTTGGTAATCCAAAAGATTTTGGGATCAAGTTAAGCTTACATCAAATTTTGTACAAATTAATCATTTAATGATATTGATATAACAAAATTGTAAGGGTATAAGGTAAGTGATTTTTTATAAGATAAATATTATATAATTGACTTAATGTTATGGTCGAATTCGTGGAGGGATTACCCGACCCACGCGAGTAGCTAAAACTTGTTTGGTATTACTTTGTTGGTTGATTAAATGGCTAAGAATGACTACAAGACGGGTTATAAATCAATGTGCCCATACCTCACCCTATTTCAATCGAGCAAGAAAAATTATTGTTTGTCCCAAATTGAAAATAGGGCACATTACAATTCATTACTCTATATTAGGCAGTTTTTACAAATTACTATTCTTAATTATTCAGTTTTATAAACCAAAATCTTATACTATTTTTCATTAATGAATCACTACCTTTATTCATTTAGTTTTTCAAATCACCACTGTTTACTTTAGCAATTCACTACTTCGTTAATAAAATAACGAAAAGCCACTAAAAATTGATCACATTCATTTCATATGATCTATTTTTTAAATACCTAGTCTACCTTTTAGTAAATGAATTACTTTCAAATTTTAAAAACAGAAGAAAAATAATGTTGCACACTTCTTCCCAAATCTAAAACGACATCATTAGCCTTTATTCTTTCTTCTGTGATGACCATATAGGAAGATTGCAGCCAAAGAGGATGAAAATTGTATTGGGCACTAATTTGTAAAATCTAAATAATCAAGGTATTGAACAGAATTTTCCTTTACAGAAGTATTAGATATATTTTAATTTTTACAAATATCAAATTAAGTTAATTGTAGATCACCATATTTGTGTTTGACTATTTTGCATAATACATACCACTACATCCAAGTTAATAAAATGGATTCACAACCCTCATAAGTTTCATTTTTTTACACCGACTGTGTTTCAGCTAGTTTTTGGTTTGTTATATATATATGTAAATAATGACCAAAATATCTTTCATTATCTTTAAATTTTTGAAATCGTTATATTTTTATTTCCTCGTCTCCTTCATGAGTTTCATTCACGACCATAATCTTTACATGTCTCATCAAATACCACTATACACAACCTCGTGTTACAACCATTTACCAAAAACTCAAAGCTAAAAGTTTTAATTTTGTGGAACTCAAGTCATAACAACTAAAATTCTAAATTTGGACTGACTTCTTGGCTTGTTGGAACCGAGTCTGTTTTAAATGATCTCATACCCCATTGGTGAAATTGTTTGGCAAGAGGAAATGTTGTAGGCGTCAGCAATGGAATGCACCTATTCCCCTGGTGTTTCGTCGTTAGTGGAGGATCCATAAAAATTTTCGGGGGGAGGGGGCAAAACTTCATACTAAAAATTTAATTTAATTAAAAAAATTAATAATAATAAAATAATTACCAAATGCATATAACAAAAACTAATTCGAGCTTGATTATTTTTTAGTTGATTTTGAA
>JAYMTP010006747.1:0-11735 GCA_036897365.1 Geranium brycei | reverse complement strand
TTCTTGCGGTTTGTTTCTGCTCTTTGTTCACTATTTACCAAACTTGATTTGATTGAAGCTACAACAGTTTTTGGGTTGACTTTGCTTTACTGCTCAGATCTAGTGATACCCATTAACCATTATGCAAATGGGTTTGATCAATTTCTTCTTTTTTTGCCCTTTTCTTGACATAAACTTGAATGAGCATTTGGAGGCTCAACATCATTTGCGTATTATATATTGCTTTGGCTGAACTACAACAGTTTCTGGATTGTGTTCGATTATGGGTTTGGAATTGGAGAAGTGCTTTACTGCTTAGATATAGTGGTACCCAGAAACTATTGTGCAAATGGGTTTGATCATTTTCTTGACAGAAATGTGAATTGACATTTGGAGTCTAAACACGAGCTTCGTATCCACCTTCTGTTGTTATGTTCAATGGATTTGAGCTGCTGCATCGGTATTCTATAAGTATTCTCTGAAATAACAATCTCGATTCAGTTGCAAGTGTTTCAGTTCTGATGTTTGGAACCCCTTTACTTTCTAATATTGAGTTACAATTCTGTTATGAATTGGTTCCAAGCTGACACGAAGGTTTGATGTTATATTGACAAGACTGCTTTTGAACTTTGGGGTTGTATTTTTCTTGTTTTCGATCTGCCACGTGCAATCTGTTCACGGGGTGTCAATTGTTTTGCTTTGTAGCTATGGAGGACAATACTGCTGACTCCATTCAAACTCGTTACTGTATTTCTTCACGAGGCAAGCCACGCTGTTGCTTGTAAGCTTACATGTGGCAAGGTAAGAAGCTAATCCAAACACGACTTCTGAAGTCAGTTGACCTTCTAAGAAATTATATCTATCTAGAACTCGCTGTCATGTCTTGAGAAAAACACCTTAACTCAAATGTAAAGTGAAGAACTGAATGTGCCCTTACACCGTCATTTTGTGCATATTGCTGATCTGTTGTTCAATGTAATTTGTCATTATGGATTCTAATATAGTTCTATGTGAAGGTTGAGGGAATTCAGGTGCATGCTGATGAGGGTGGAACTACACAGACGCGTGGTGGTGTATATTGGATTATCTTGCCCGCTGGATGTAATTTCTTTGAACCATCTCACTCTCTCTTCTATATGCTATTGTGCGGGTGTGTGTGGAAACTAATTTCACTAAATATGTTTTGAATTGACTATGATATTACGTTTTCGAAGCATTGCAGATCTTGGTTCATCTTTTTGGGGAATGGTTTTGATACTGGCATCAACGAATCTTCTAACCGCAAGAATCGCAGCAGGGTGCTTTATTTTTGCTCTCCTTGTTGTGCTCTTTGTAGCTAAAAATGTAAGTTCGTACACCAACTTTTTGAACCCAAATTAGAATAGTCCTTAAAATTCCGCTAACTTGATTGTTTAAGTCAACCATATTGCATTATGTTTACTATCGAAGATCAGAAATTTGTTTAGTATGTAATCAAAAGGATCCTGAAATCATGTAAGACTTATAAAATCATACTATGGCAATGTCCTGTGTTTTGTGTATCTGTGTGACTATTTTTTTTTTGACTTGAACAGTGGACACTTCGAGGAATATGTATCGGTATGTGATTTCATAACCCAAGTAAAGCTTCATTCCTATGATAAATACACAAGCTGCGATTTTTTGGGTGCGACACTATTAACATTTACATGATGAGCCATCAGGATTCATTGTTCTCCTTGGTGCAATTTGGGCCCTGCAAGAAACAACTAATATCCGTATACTTCGTTATATCATCCTGTTCATCGGTAACCTCATTTTCACCGTTAATTATTCAAATTTTGTTCACTAAACTGCAATATCTCGCCTTTAATTGAATCGGGTAAACTCTATCACTGCAGGAGTTATGAACAGCTTATTTTCAGTTTACGGTATGTATTTTTAATGAATACAAGTTTCAATTAAGTTGTATTTACTATGGCAAAATCTAAAGACTTTTTTCCACCATGTGTGCAATTTATATGATGCAGATATATATGATGATCTAATATCGCGTAGAGTTAACCATAGCGATGCTGAGAAATTTGCAGAAGTTTGTCCGTGTTTCTCTGGTGTTGGATGGGGCGTCATTTGGTGAGAGCATAAATTGAATTGTTCATTTTTGTTTCCTCCATAGTTAAAGAGATTTTGTATTTCAGGGGGTTGATATCGTTCTTGTTTCTTTCCGCGGCCATGTACCTTGGCTTGGTGATCTTGTCTTGAATCTTGAGGTACCTTCCATTTTAGGTGTTCATAATTTTACCAAAACAGTGCATTTTCTATCCATGGGTTGGGTAGCTCAATCCGGAAATGGGCCAATAGCTTTCAGTTTATGTTGTTTTTTTGTTGATAAGCAAAAATAAAAAAAATAGTAAAGATCAAAATTTTACTGGAATTGCTCCTGGTGAGGATTGAACTCATGACCTTTTGCTTACAAAGCAAACGCACTACCACTATGCTAAAGAAGCTGATTCACATTGTTTTTACTGTGCACTAAGCATAAGATATGCTTAAGTGTTATAAAAAACGTTAGGCGCCAATCGGGCGGAAAGGGTCTTCAAGGAAGTAATTGGGGATTAGTCGGGAATTAATTAAATTAAATCAAATCACAGAGTTTATGCTTTCAAAAAAATCAGAGTTTATGATTATGGTATGTTCATGTTATTTACTCCTAAGCCGATGTAATTAAGCAAACTATCAATCTTCCTAATTAAACTATAAATAACATGTCTATGAATAAAGATAGAACATAAATATTCCAGAATTTGTTCAACACATGTAAAACTAACACCAACTTCATTATAGTTTCAATTATTAAACAGAGCATCATCAAAGAATAGGGTTCACTAATTCCTGAGAAAACACATTACAAATACAATACAACCTCATCATTTGTATTTCATTTCTTCTTTCCTGTATACGGATCTCAAATTAGTTCATAGCATAGAATAAATCCCGATACCCTCCAGTCAGGTCAACCAGTCTATCGAAGAAGTTCCACGAGTCACCAGATGAAGATCCCGCTGTCATCGCCTGCTCTTCCACCAGGTAAGGTACCACATACTTCTTCACGTCCTTACGGGATATTTGAAGATGATTCCCCGTTACATTTACAAATTTAACTTTTCCAGCTTCATCCAAGGTCTTCAAACCAATCCAATCTTCGGTGTATAGTTCTGTCTGTGATAAACAAAATTCAGTGTCGCTATGAATTATTCTCTTTTCGGGTTTTCTCTTAACTCGAATATTTTCTCACAAAATTTATTGTTTTGATGGATCATGCATCGCATACGTTAAGAAGAATGAAGCTCGAGAACTGGATACTTACAAAAAACACATCTATAGTAATAAATTTTGCTTCGGCGTATTTTGGTTTTATAGTAAATCAGAGTACCTGTTGTACGGGCAAAATAGGATGAAAGGCTCCATCTGGATAGTATCCAAACCAAGATGTTTCTTTGGGTATCAAAACTGTATCTTGCTCAAACTGTAAAATACAAGTGATAGTAAACTATACCATCCCAAGTGGGGCGAGAAATGTTTTGCAAACAAGGTACTCAAGAACTCACCATAATAAGCACCAGATTCTCCAAGCTTTCAAATCTTTCCTTATAGGTGGAATTCTTTGTATAATTATACTCGTTATTAAGTTTTGGAAGAAACCTGCAACCTTTAATATAGCCAGAGAAGTCCTGGAGGCAAAAAACACAATCCTCAAACAGAGAGTAATGGTTGAAACACATACAGAGATATTGCTTTGGATTGGCCACAATGTCAGACATGTCACAAGTTCAAGCACATTCCACTTCGTTACGGGCAATTGTAACGGCAAGCATGGAGATTTGAACCAGTGACCTGGTACTT
The DNA here is from genome assembly GCA_036897365.1 of Geranium brycei. Taxonomy (NCBI): domain Eukaryota; kingdom Viridiplantae; phylum Streptophyta; class Magnoliopsida; order Geraniales; family Geraniaceae; genus Geranium; species Geranium brycei. Next base: position 7,874 of record JAYMTP010006747.1, on the reverse strand, counting down.
ATTATACCAAATCCTTGATATTCACCAAAATGATTGAAAAAACAAATCCGTTTTACACCTACTTCATATTATTTTTACTGGCAAGGAATTTCTAGGGATTGAAGAGCAATCAGTGAGAAAATGTGTATAAGACCAGTCATGTAAGATATTATACTCACAGTAGGGATTTTAAGGTAGCCACTAGGAGCCAAGTGTTCCTGCAATTACATCAACAAGCATATGAAATGGAATTAACGGCTTAGAAGGACATGAGAAGAGAAATATAGGACATCAAAATAATGAGACCCATAATCTATTTTCAAAGATGAATTAACTCAAGTGTCATAATTGATCGAAAAGTGAACTGATTGTATATTTGTTCATGTTTGGACAGAAATTGTGCTTATTTAGTTTCAAATATTTAATAACTGGCTCTAACAATGAAATTAATTTTTTTATTTGACTTAGTGCACCTTCCAATTATTTGGTAGAGCAGTCTGATATTAACTGACTGGTCGTAGGTTCGAATCTTTCTAGCAGAGATGGGGGTTTTCCAATTTTATTTTCATATAATTATTTTTACCCTGGTAGATTTTGAACCCCTCGGGAGTATCAGTCAATGACTACTGTACATTCCTTATTTGGGTTACAACACACCAGAATACTTCATAAAAATAGCTACAAAGTAGTTGGTGTATGCATGTACCGTAGTATCAACCACTTCATCAGGATTCAGGACACATGTCTGCATCCACAAGGCAATTGCTTTCGATATAAGTTCAGAAAACATCAAAATTATATTATTTACCTGGACATAGTTGCTGTAGATCTCCAACCTCATCAAGTAGTCCACGAGAACGCACATAAACCCAGTCTAAAAAAAATTAGAATGTTGCATTAGAAACTAGGGTGGACAGTCACGATCTCAAATGACATATTCACTTTTCCCTCTTCTGTTACCCAGTAGTTCAGGCATTTAAATATCCTTGGCCTAGTGGTCATGAATGCACCTTAACTCTTAAGAGATCATGTAGGTTATTCGTCCAAAGTTGTATCCATAAATAACAGGTTATGCATTGAATTGAGAACTAAGCAATGCCTATATTTATTGAAGTTCCCCCAGTATCATCTAACATATTCCTTTTCCTTTTCCATAACCATATTAGAAGTTATCAAACAACAAGTAGAGTTCCATTCCTACGTCAACCACATGAAATAATACAATTATATAACATCTTTTATGATCCAACTAAAAGTCAAAGTTAGTTCACTTTTAACCTTTACTTCTTCTGTTACCAAGTTAATTCTGGACCAGTTCGGATTCTTGGATAATGTTGTACGATTTTCAGAACACTTTATGAATAACTAGACAAAAGCTAGCAGCAAAAACTCGGATAACTCAATATATAATCAATATGGATAAGAATATTACAATTGGAAATTGGATATATTCTCAAAATGCTCAGAATGATTTCATCTTAAGTACCAAGAAAATAATTCATCTTCTAACAATGCTCTAGAACTTAAACTTTTCTTGAAGTTTTCATCCCAAGAGTTATCACAATTACTGGGCAAGGAAAAAGTTCCATCTTGTTTTCCAAGATGACGAAATGTAGAGCAATCTGATTTATAAGTTACTGCTTGAAAATAGTCGAGTGATCTCTAATTGCATGGAAGAGATCATAGCAAGATGCATCTATTAAGCCTAGGAAAGAAATCATTATTTTATGTCTTCTGATCTGTACTTTATCCAAGCCTTATGTAAAAATATTTAAATATATAACTCTATGTTGTCTAATTTTTTTCTTCTTCTTTTGGTATAGATTAAGAACTCCAAAAGAAGGTACAAAATTTAGTTTCCATTCTGTATCTATAATGGGTAAGCAATTTGGAGATGCTTTTTTGAACTGAAAGCGACAAAGTTATGAACAACAAGGTGACCATAAGTTGAAGAAGCACTTACTCCACAAAACGGAAGTGAAGCAGTACCAGCATGAGGACCTGCTAGTGATATGTAATTCCTCACCTGTTTCACATTTAAGAAGAAATAAGAATGTGTAACAATGATAGCACAGTATCTAGCCACATAGGATTGGGAGTTTTTGCAGCTAAAGATATTATTTAGACATCTATGAGTTTGAGAAGATATTGTGATAATAATGCCACTGTCAACATAGCCCATAACCTTATAACAATGATAGCACCTAACACAATTGATAGACATTTCATCGAGAAGCTGAATATGGTCTCAATTTGCATGAAAACTAATATGTTAGCTAAAGTTTAAGAGTTAAATAATCTAACACAATTGTTGCAATTACATCACTTCTCGTCATATAGTATTATAATGTGTACAAAAAGACAAGTGCATACAACATAATGTAGGAGGGTATTTATAGATGAAATAACTTGTGATGAATAGAAATACTAAACAAAATCCTAAATAATTTAGATACATCGATAATAACTGTATCGCCTAAACCTACAAAAAGAGTATGTGTTGTTCCTGAGCAATCCCGCATCACTCTCCCAGTAGAAAAAACCTTAAAACCAAAGAGTCTGACAGCTAATAATACCCAAAAAGGCGAAACACATAAGTGTATTCTTCCCCTCCATTGGGCTAAATAATTATGATAACCCCCTCCATCTAGATCAACAATTTCATTCCCTAGAATGGCTCCACATTCTTTTAGATTGATGGGATTGGATACAAGAAGAATCCCAACATCAGACTGTGACATAAGAAAATGACTTAGGTTTAAGGAGCTACTTTTGTTAGGAAGTTGCCTTACCTAAAAGGTGTTTCTTTTAAGTGCCTTGCTATAGAGAACATTTTCAAAATAGTTCTTAAAGTCAGACAAATCCATCTCATCCTCGATATCTCTCTTAGCCCATTGGTGAACCTACTCATTGTGTAGAATGGAGCCTCCTTTATCTCACATCAGAGTGTAAGTTCAAGTGAATTGACCATGTGTCCATTAACATAATGGAGACAATCTTATGTTTCATGCTAATGAAACAACTGATGTCCATCTGTGATATTAAATTTACACCACAATGGTTCCATTTCATCTACCCACTTGAAAATTCCATCTAGGTTCCACTTTTAATCATTGGACAGAGCCTAGTTTGTAACGAGTTGAGGGAGAAATGTGAAATAATGTGGATAAACGTGGGAAACTTACAGGCTAACATGGTAGGGCATTTATAGATGAAATAACTCCTGGAAAAAAAAGGGATTGGAGAATAGCCGACCAATCCCCAGCAAATTTACATACTCTAATACCAGTAACACATAAAACTATCCCCAGAGCACACATGCAGATCCTTAATTATTTCCTGCTTTATATGCAATATATTGCATATTATAGATTAATGTATGCATGACTGTCAATTTCATACATGTGCATATTTGGTTAAAAGCAACACTATTATACAATAGATGATGACATAATAATGGACTTCAGGATGAACTTTTTAAACAATGCAAACAATAGATAATTCTATGTTAGTCTTTCCATCGGATTAATGCTTACTGGAGGTCCTCCCTCGCAAAACTCAATAAGCCCTCGTCCAATCATGTTACCCTGAAAAACAAAAGAATTACCATGTTAAATGTAAAGGTCAAGAGGCAATGTAATAATTAAAGGGTACAGTTTGGCTATGTATTAATTATTTAAGGGAATTTTGCCTAAAATTTACATGAAGACCACTACGTGGGGAACTCCCTACCTAATATTATGATTTCAAGTACTTGGGAGTTTATTACAGGCTTTAGTTATTCTTTATTTTCATTTACATTTTCAGATTATATCTGCTAAATAAATACTTTTAGCTGTTTAATGTTCTTACTAAAGAAAGTATTTTTTTGAATTAAACATTAGATTTGTGCTGGAAATCAGCAACAGTAAGCAATTGCCAAGACATTTTATTCTGCAATCTTTTTTATATAAAAAAAAAAGGTACAATGGTGCAGCACAATTCACAAAGAATGCATCAATATGTCATTTTAGATACAGAAAATGAATAAAAGCGTAAGCTGGCAAATAATGATAAAAAATCAATTCCTTGCTGATTACCTGAGAAAGTCCTACTATGTTGTAACCCCCATTGAGTTCAGTCATTTGCTTGACCTGAAAGTTATATAAAGTTCGGCAGGAAACAGTTAATCTTTGAATACTATATCCATAACAACTAAATAAACACATTACCAGGCATTTATATCACCTTCTCACAGGCAATAGCTGTCTGCAAAACAAGTATCAAGTAGCACGTTAATCAAGAAACGTGAAGAAACAACATTGATGAAGAAGACTCCTCAAATGGTTAGTTCAAGCATTACCTGCTCTGAAAGTGGCATAACCCATGAATCCCAACTTCCATCTCCAATTTCTCTACAATGGAAAGGAAATCAAATGACCACGTTCAACCTTTGACTTATGTAAATAAGTAGCAGATATAAAAAAACTATATATGAAGATTAGTTAGAGATTTGACTGACATTTTAGATAGAGACAGAGTATCTATTTTACAATGAATTAGGTTCAAATAACTGATACGAGGGCAACCTGGGATATTTCACATTAGCAAAAATTATGAACAAACCATCATTTTAGCTGAAACGTGCAAATATGGTGTCATGTACATTTTCCAGATGATCCTAAGCTAACCAATTGGGGTCCTCCTTATTGGGCCACTTATGAACCAAGTAATTAAATCCCATACCAAATTTAGGATGCATGTTTAAGAATAACTGGAATAAAAAAACCTCATACATGCAATATCCTTCTGAACCAGACCATTCGCTTAGATGCTTAGTGAACCGCTTGACTCCAGTGCCGCATTTATCTCCAATGCCTACCCCAAAAACCATATAATACATCAGTATAGTGAAATGTAGTTGACAACTGATAAACTTTTGCATGTAGATTTCATGTTCCCTAACCGCAAAACTACACAAGCATGCTATAAGTCAAACGAATAAAGAAGGGTAGGTTCTGTTTGAGATGCAGTCTAATTTATATTGTATGGCGGTTATGAGTACATCAAACAAAACATACCAAAGCAGAAGTACAAAATTAGCATCCATCACTTTCTCATGAATGAAATAAATAAATTATGTTACTCGCTGTGGAGTTTGGAAACATTTCCTTTTTTATTGCAACATACCATGAAATGCTTATCATACAAAATACTTTGCTTCTTCAACACAGAGAAAAATAAGCAAATAGCTAAATTCATTGTTAATCTAGCATGAAGAATTATGTTCCTACTTAGGATAACAAATAATTTAATCAGTGGAAACTACCCCTTTCGCCAATTTTTGTTCTGATATCAGAAAATCAGTAAGGAAATGCCCAACTGAATCCTAGCAAACACTTGCAAAAATGTAGTAAACCACATCAACAATCACCCAATACTCAAACCACAAATGAGTGTCATCAAGACCATTCATTTTTCATAATCAGTCAAAACGAGAGAGACCCAGATAAGTAATTGATCATTTCAAGACACAGAAATCAAAATCCAGCATGTACAGGCCAAACAGCAAAATGGGCATGTACCAAAACCGAGAAATAGGGCATGGAAATGAAAAGTAGGAGGCTATACCGTACAAAACAATGAATGGAAGAGCGTGAGAGATTGAGAAGAGGACGATGAGTTGCAGAGCAGCGATGAGGAGAGTCGGAGAAGCCATTGACGACCAAACAAACCCCAAAAGGGTTTTTATGTATTGAATTATTGGATGAGGAGCATTGAATATGGGGAGTGGTAGCTATAATAGAAGCAATTGTTAAGTAAATTCACGGAGAGAGAGATTGATTGGGTTGACAAGGTGGAAGGAGGATCCAACTACCCTTCCAATCCCACAACAGACAATTCTGGTAGCCATGTCCAAATCATTGTTCTTGCTCACTCCTTCATGCGGGTGGGCACGGTTCCGAACCGGTTAGAACCAGCCCGAACCGAAACCCTCAGTTCTTTAATTTGTGAGAACCAAACCCGAAATCGATATATGAGAAATGGTACGACGTGTGGATGAGAATTTCACACAAGTAATGATCTATTTGATTCACCGACAGCTTAACAAACTAGCAACGCATGTCTAAATTAATTTAAAAAATTATTTAATACAGGATCAACATTTATCTTAAAGATATTATAATTAATCCCGACTCGAACCCAAGTAAATCCCCAAAACTTACCCCGAAACCTAAAATAATTTGATCCAACCCGACTCCAATTGAAACAAAGAATATGTTCCGCGTTAGGTTTTGATTATTTTGTCATTGCCTAATTTGAAACGGAGCGGAAATTCTCCGTTTTCAACGGGGGTGAGGATTTCTCGCCGGTTTCAAACATTCTCTGTTTTCCATTTCTATCCCAAAATAATGTTAAAACAAAATTATTTTTTAATAAAATTTGGATTAAAAATTATTATTTTAATTTAATAAATAATATACTTAAAAATTATTATTTCATCTAATATGTATCATAAAAAATTATTTTACTGAAAATTATATTTAAAGATATTATATTTCATTAAATATGCATTTTAAAATATAATTTTTAATTATATATATATTAAGGTGGGGCAGGGATATCTCACCTCGTTCTCATCCTTTTGTGTTTGGATTTGAGAATTCAAAATTCTCCGCTCCGTTCTCGTTCGAGTTTGAGGATCCCTATTAGAGACTAGAATATTGCCTATATTTTTCTAAAATCACAATTTGCTGAAAAATTGGTAGGTAGAAAGCCCAAATTATTAGGTAAGAAATAACATTTATTTGAAAAAATATATAATTTTTCAAATGTTTTCTCAACTTTTAGCGTAACTTCCATAATTTTAACATAACTCCAATGCTTAATTTAATGTGTGTTGACATGGGGTTAGATGTAGAACACTATTTTTTGAAGGTAAAACGAATTGTATTAATTAAATAGCAACTAACCCGGCATTAAGTTGGACAGCTGAAATTATAGATGGTGGGACATACCTCTCAACATAATTCTAGCTATTGTTAGTTAAAACAAACTTGGTCAATTCATGAGCCATTTGATTACGAGCAAAATAAAGAAAACCACATATTCTGATACGTCATTCGCTAATGATTTCTCCAAAGTTGTTCAGCTCGACCTGTTTAGCATCATGTAGAGCCACGGCCTCCATCTCATACGAATGGATAAATCCCGTGATCCCGCTGCAGAATGCTTCAAATAGGCATACATGATAACCCCGGCGACCAATCGACTCGAACCAGTTAGCATCATACAGAGCCACGGCCTCCACCTCATACGGATGGAGAAACCCCGTGATCTTGCTGCAGACTGCATTAAACCAGCTTTCTCGATCAACCCTGCGATCAATATGAGTATCGCGAATCTTTAAAAATTCAAGTCCTTGCCACCAGAGACCCCTCTTGACATATTAAAGCTTAAGAAAACTGAGGCTCCCTAATTCGATATGCTTGCATAAATCTGCCCATCGACGCTAGAGAACTCTGTTTCCATCCTTGTACCTGTCTATCAACCAACCAGAAGCAAATCGCCAGAGTTTTCTGGCCCTTCCTCCGATAAGCCCCGCCCAATCACCACCGTTCCCGCAACTAGCTATTCGCCGGAGCTTCTATGCCCATCCCCCGCTGTCCCCTTCCCGGACCCGTCTCCCCTCACAGATTATATCAAAATAATACCCTCTCACTTTTACCATCTCCTTCGCCCCTTCAACAGGCTTCTCCGCACTTACCGCCACACCACCCAGAACCTTCGCCGAACCAGTCGATCCGTCGCGAGACCTCTTCGCAGACCCACCGTCAACCCGATTCCTGACAAAAGCTCCTTCCACGCGAAGCTCTCCTTACCCAGAAGCCTCCGCACCGTCTCCCTGATGCCGC
>JAYMTP010006746.1:0-11737 GCA_036897365.1 Geranium brycei | reverse complement strand
AGAGGTGGGGGTGAAGGGAAAAAGGAAATGGTGGTTGGAGGGACATTAATATTTACGAGTAATTTCACGTCAGTACTCTAATTTTACTTCATTTCGAAATTAGTATCCCAAGTTAAAATTTTTTTTTTGTTGGTACTGCAGATAAGGTACGGAGTTAAATCTAACATAATTGGTATGTAAAAAAACAAAAATGCCCTCAAAGTATAATTGTGGGTTAATTATGTGATAAATATGAAATTACCATCATACCCTCCATTGAATAACAAAGTGTACAATTATTTAAGGGGTATATCTGTCATTTTAAGTAAATAAATAAAATAATCAAAATTAACATGTTAAATTACAATGTTGCCCTTCTTCAACCCTCAGCCTTCAACCTCGCAGATCTGGTGGCTCGAAGACGTCTGGGTTCCTCCACCGTCGCGCCGCCGCGCATATAGGTCCGGAGCATGGAGGAGCAAGCCAGCTGCTTCAGCCAAAGCCGCCATGAGCATGGAGGAGCAAGCCAGCTGCTTCAGCCAAAGCCGCCATGGACAAGTTTCTCACCCCTAACCCTAAGCCCCAAATCGATATTGCCCCGCGATTGCGATTTCAATTGAGGCGTCCTCAGCCGTCGGATCATCTTCGGCGGCTACTCCGGCGGTGGCAATTGAAGCAGAGGTCAAGAGGTGCAGGAGCTGCAACAAGAAATTGGGGCTGACGGGGTTCAAGTCGCCGGCTCTCCATAACTGCCGGTAAATCCTGCTTGCATCAGCACCTCCGTGAACCTCCACATCCTCCGGCTCCGTCTCCAGCTCCGGATCTGGCATCACCACCGACAGAGGCATCACGATTAGAGGAGGAGAATCAAAGAACGTCGGAGGTACCTCAAACCCTAACCCCTCCACCTCTCCGACTCCCTCCAGCTTCGGCTTCTTCCTCAACGGTTCCTCAAATTCGTCAATCAGGTCCCTCGAAGAGCTCTTCTCTTGCTCTACGTTGACGTCCCCGCCATTGGAGCTACTACTCGAGCTCGCGCCAACACAGAATGGCTCTATCGGAACGGTTTCGTTCTCAATCGTTGATGCATCCATGGCGTGGTTGAGAACAATTTGAGCGACAGAGTCGTGGAAGGAAACAAATTGATTGATTTCACTTATACATGTCAATATTTCCTGATCTGTTTGGGCACGAGAGAAGCAGAGGAGATTTAGGGATTGAGTTGATTGGAGAATGGAGGATAATTGAAGGAAGTGATCCAGAAGAGAGAGTGAGGAAAGGTTGAAGAAGGGGGCTTATGGTCATTTCACTAGGTTTTTTTAAATTTATTTATTTTTTAAAATTTGTCATTTGAAAAGACTAATATATCCTTGAACCATAGATTAGTTTATTGTTTAAGTGGGGTAAAATAGTCTTTTTATATTTACCAATTAATTACCCGATTAAAAATTAAACAGTGTAATTCCATTAGTTGCGTCGAGGGATATTTTGGTCATTTTATATACCCATTCGGTTAGATTTAACCCTTAGCACCTTATCAACAACTAATTAAACTTGGAGTACCGACAAAAAGTATTTTAAATGTAAAATACTGATTTTAAAATAAAGCAAAATTAGAGTATTGACGTAAAATTACTCTTAATATTTAATTCAACAATGGTTTTTTTGTTGGGGTGGAGTGGTGGGTAACAGAGGATGCATTATTCCAAATCCATCATTCTCTACAGTTTTAATCATAACAATGCTTTCCACTTTGGTTTCTTTTGCACTTTTTATTCCTTTTTCTCATAATAGAAAATTATGATTAGCCTAATGACCCACTTGAGTTGATACATCTTGTGCGTCTCCTATTCAAATTATCTCATTCCTCTTCTTCTTCCCCTTCTCTCATATTTTATTTCAAATAACATCAATTCATCTTTTTCAATGTTCTAATTTAATCTTATGTTTCGTCCCTTTGCTTAGATATATGTATATAGCTGAAAGTGCTCCAAATAATGACAACACCGACAATGAAGATTTAATTTGAAATAAATTAAAAAAAACGCACAAACTTGTGATTCGAGTAATAGTAGGTTGTAAAATGTGTGATTTGTTTCTTCCCTATGGGTCTAGTCTAGCTATGTACATGCGGTTTCCAAAGGATGAGGAAGATATTAAAATATGTTGTTGACTTTGTTTCTGAACTTGACTACTTAATCTGTCAACTAAAATATTGTGCAAAAATGAGATAAATAAAAACTCTAATATTTGGTTGTAAACCAAGACAAATAAATTTCAATTCCACCTCAAAATAAAGTCTATACTATTCAAAGAATAAAAACAATGTAGAAATGAAATAGAAGATTGGGTCAAATGTGCAACTTTTTCATTATTTCCCATAATTATTATTGTGCAAGGACTACAGTCAGATGTGGACTAATTAGCCCTAATCAGCGCAGAAGTTAGCAAAATTACAGAAGAAAAAGGAAATGATGAGAGTGACGATCAAATCAAATCAAATGGTATACGTGGATCCTACCCTATGATAAAAAAAAGCAAAGCAAGAGAGTTTAATAATGTTGCCTTTTCGTTTTCTTTAACAATTGTCTGCCCAATATTTCAACAAGAAAGTTGAAAACATCCACAAGAACAAGATTGTAATTCCAATAGCCTTGACCTGTTGACTGTAGAAGCATGCGAAATCTGAATTTTAAATTGTGTACGTGGAATGAACAAAACCAATACAGCTACAAGGGGCTTGCATGAACAGTGCATTCCCTTTCAGATATTTTAAGGTAATATGAACATGAACATAACCAAATCCAGAAACCTAAGAAAATTACAGTCTTTTCAAAATAACACTTTTCTTATAGTATAGACCGACACCAATGTTTCGTGACTCCACCCAATCCATGCAAATGATGCAATGAATTCCAAGTACAAAGTTGCTGAGGCGAACTTGCTAAGATCCCGAATCCCACAGTTCAAATTAACTAACATTTAGCAGGTGGAATCTGTATATACCGAGATGATGGGTGATCATTGCCAATGCCAAGCAAGCAGATGCATCACGAGATTGTTAATAAAACTCCTCCACAGCCACTATTTAGTTTGAAGTAACACTAACAGGCACTGCTTCTTCTGACATCAAACCTTCGCCTTCACCTCCAGCTTTACCCTGCTCGTGCTCTTGATCAGGGAAGACCTCAGACTGTAAAGATGGAGCAAAGTTATTGACGTGTAACCATGTGAGTTCCCACAGGCTATCTCCACCCAGGGCACTCCTCTGCACCAGCACTCCTCTTGCCTTCATTACAAGCAATGTGTTTTTCAGGAGCTCGGGCACTAGCTCCTGCACCTTCTCGCTCCTCTTTCCCCTCACTTTCACCTTCATATATTTCTCCATTCGGCTCAGAACACCCAGCCACAATTTGCAGAAAGTTGTTAAATGTGATAGATCATGAAGCAACTGTAAAAACACTTCTGGTAAGAGCTTCATGGCAAGAACAAGTGTGCCTTCCATGTTCCTGTAGTCCTTTTGGGAGTGTCCTTGAGCAATTTCAAGCAAGTCATCAAGCATAGTGAAAATGACCAAATCAAAACACTGTAACCACAACGCCGGAGGGAGATGGATCCCGCTAACTCTTGTTAGGCATTTTTGCAATGATAAGAGGGCGTGATTTCTAACCTCCTCTCTCTGGTCCAAACAAACTTTCCGTAATCCTTGCACAAGCCTCAGCCACATCTCAGCAATATCCTGAGGCAACCTTGCAACTTCTTCCTCTTTCGTTGCTTCCTTTGCATTGTTTGCCCACTGTGTCAAACTGTCAACAGATCGCGCCATAAGATCCAGAGCACGCACCGACCGCTCTGATTGTCCAACACGAGACTCAGCAAACTGCCTGGCTGCATCTAGACAGAGAACATAGTTGGCGGGCAATAAGATGGTTCCATCAGCCATAATGAATACCAGCGCATTGAATCCTGCTTCAGAAGCTTCCGGGTGTCGAGCTGTGATGGAAAGTAGGGCTGTAATTGTGCGCCACCCCGTAGGAGACCGGATGTGAGTGGCATTGGTTTTCACAAGGCGGCCCACTTCCTGAGTAATCTGCTCACAGTATGCATCAGCAACTCTAGCATCAAGCTTCAACACAAGTTGCAGAGACCTTAAAAGTTCATCAGCTAGGTTTGCTTTATAGGGAAGCAGTCTCTGGCAAATGCGAAGAAGTCCAAAGACAGCCTTTTCAACCAAGGCACAAGGCATCACAGTTGACTGAACAATATTAGCTATGTGCTCATAAACACCCTGCCAAAGAAGCTGAATCCTATCCCGGTTGTTCAAGGTAATTGCAATCAGCAACTCAAGACAGAAAACAGCTGTATCTTCATCTTCAGGAGAGCTGTTCCCTTTCTGAGGTCGTCCTGCAGCCCAGACGAGTGCTCGTGCAAGCTGCAATAAGGACTCGGCTTGCAGGAACTTACTCTCCGTAAATATGCTGTCAATGTGGCACTCTTGGATAGTCAGAAGAGTGCGCTGGTGAGCAGCAAGTTGTTGCTCGGTGGGCTGAGATCTTGGCTCCTCTGTATCAAGCGATAATAATTGACTGAACCTGCCCATCAATCCAGAGGATCTTCTAGGAGTACCCACGGGTGGCATTTGTGATGAAGATAGCATATTTGCTATAGGCTTCCCATGCACATGATCAACAGGAACCTCCGAATCATCAGCTGCCTCACTGGCAACGCGAGCTGGAAGAAGACCAAGCTTGTGCAATCTTAAGATGCAATCCAGAATATTTCTCCAGCCAGTGCGAATAAAATCACCATATCTATTAGCAATAGTGAAGACTGTCACAGTTGCCATTCTGGCTTTTGCATCGTCACCAAAGGCTAGAACAGGTTCTTCAATAGTTGAGGGATTCATAAGGGTTGTAAACTTACAAAGAGACACCACCAGATCATCAAGGACATCTTCAAGATGGTGGCATGCCGAAATCTTGGCCACGGCTAGGAATCCATCTATACATGTTTGGTAAACATCTTCATGTTCTGCATGATCAAACACCACAGAGATAGCAGCAATTGTTGGACCTGACATTATTGCAAACATATCATGGTCAAGGTATGGTTTGGAATCAGACAGGATATAAGGAGCAGTTTTTTTGGCTTTGTGCATCAGATCAATCCAGCGGCTAGGGTTCATTTCAAGGAAGCCGGAACCTTGTTCTGGGATGGTGCGTATCTCATTCTTGCAAATTGAATGGTATAGCTCCGACAAAAGTTCTCTGGGTAGATCACCACCCCCATTGATTTGCCTATTATTCCGAATAAAATCTTCTTCTGTCATTTTTTTCTTTACTTGTACATTATGCTGGTCTGTATTCAGCAGTATAAGTGAATATGATAACATGAGAGCAGCATCCTTGTCTGCTAGAATATGTGGTGACTGTTCATAGTATCTTTCAGAAAACGCCTCAAGCACCCGTTGAATCTTTTGTGCTTCACCAGGCAGACGAAAAGTTTCCAAGAATAACCGAAGTGCAGTGTCCAGATTCATATCTTGGAAATCAAAGGTCCCTGCAAATTCATGAAGAACCTGAACACAGAATTCATCATGATTTCCCAAGAAATCTCCAACAAGATTCTTATCTAACCCAGCAGTATACTTGAAGAAGCAAGCCACGCTTTGGGGGTCAAGTTTATCAGGCAAGAGATGTGTTCCTTGGAGAAACTCTAGCCCTTTTTTAGGGTCGCGATTAAAGTGATCTGCTCCAATCATCAACCTTCTCTTAATGTACTTCCTCCGGCGAACAAATGGAACCCAATGATCTGGATCACTATAATTGTCACACTTCACCATCCAAAATGGGATATACTCCTCAAGATTCACTGGAGAATATTCTAAACTAAGGGATTCATTGCCTATCCTCTCAGCCATACCCTGAATAACAGCAATCAGTCCATCCAAAGCAAGGACATGCATTGCAGACAAAGGGCAGTTCACGGGAAATGCACTCTTTGACAACAAATTAGCAAGCTCTTCAAACACATTGCTGCACGTAATGTCACAATCTAAGTTGGCATACATTTCCACCATAAATGTCTTCTGCCTGCAGAAATCAACAAGTGCCTCCATGGCAACCTCCTGCTGCTGGTATGAAGCCCCATATTTGCTTTGTGCAAGCCTCAAAATCACACTGGAAAAGAAAGCCTCTAGTTGTAGTTTGAGTTCAGTATGTAGATGGTGATACAGATTAAGAACAATGCTACAGACTTTAGAAAGAATAAGTGGACTCATTGACAAGCCAAATTGCATCAAATTACGAAATAATTCATCCTGAATCAAACTTAGTAACCTTGGGTGACGACGAATGGATGGCCCACCTAATTCTATAGCCGAATTGATCAATCCCAAAGCAAAAAGAGGCACATCTTCGTCAAATGCTATGGTATTCAATCCAGGACCGCTTCCCATATGCTCAATAACATTTAGTAAAGAACACAAGAAATGAAATATTTCCACCATACAAGGTACCCCGTATGGTTCAGTCATGAGATGCAAATCATATGGAGCAGTCTCCTTTCCACCGCCAGCTCCCATTGAATAATCATCCATTCGAGCTGCTACCATACCTGTTGAAGCATTGGAAAGGGTTCCAGAGGATGGTTGCCCATCATATCCAGAACTCGCGTTACCGTTCTCCAATTGCTTATTGCCCAATGCATACTCATTATCTAGCCCAAGAATCTGCAAAGAATCAAAGACTAAATTTCATGAAGAGAAAATGTATACGGTTCTAGCTGTTTAACACATATATAGTTGAAATAATAATTCATCACTCTATGTCACTTCAGCAATAATCATCTTTTGCTCATCCCCAAGGACATGCATTGCTGCTAACAATGTATGAACTTTATTTACTTTTCAATTCCATCTGCATAATACAGTAATTTATTAGATAGAGTTTGGCCATAGCCCATGTTTTTGGGTAACCCAGAGGACTGCAGAAATGATCCATGGTTCAAAACTAAAAGCATGGCAACTTCATTCAATGCTCCATGCACCCTTATGGTGAATCTTATAGTCAGAACGAATTACTTTCTCTATTGCTTTAGAAATAAGTTTATTTGTGATTTAGTATCACTCAAGGAACAATTTATTCCATTATTAAAATGAAGAGAAAAAAATCAATTTATTTCGATTGCCACTAACAATAGAAGCATACAAAACAACACACTCCAACCAAATAAAGGAAAAAATATGCATACCTCCTGTCTGGCAGTGCCTCCATTAATTAATGTGTGTTCCGTATGTTCAACATCTGATAGGTGTGAGAAGATACAGCGGACAAGTTCATGCATTGTGTGACGAGCTATCCGCTGTAGCAATTCACCCTTACTTCCTGCTTGATGAACTATACGGAAACAAGTGTTCACTATGGTACATACATGCTGATTGCTCAGCATAATTGATGCTTTACTTTTCATACAAGCCAAAAGAACCTGTAGTATTTTCATCAGTACAACTTCTTCTGATGCAGGATCAGTCACCTCAAACCGACAGCTAGTCACAGCATCAACTACCATGTGCATTGCATCATCAACATTGACAGTATTATGATCTATAAAATCAAGAGCTAAAATGTTGTAAACAGATGATAATGCAACACCAGTGATGGGGGCACCAGTTTCATCTGACTGAATCACATCTAGAAATGGTTGGAGATACACGGTAGGGCTGATGGTATTCCACTGATGCTGCCATGAAAAAATCTGCTTCCGTAGTGCCTTTAAAGACTGAATAAGAGAATGCTCTAGCTGATCATCGCCTGATATGTACCGACCTCCCCACCTTACATTCCGCCTCATGACTGCCAATACCGCACCTATTTCTGAATTGATCAAACATGCTAAAGTAGCTTTGCCAGAAAAGGTTGCCTCAATTTCCTCTGGTTCTTCCTCAATTGAATTTATTCCAGATTGCAGCTTTAGGCGCCCCATAGTACACTCGTTTGTTTACAGAAACCCCTGGAACTGTCTGTGTCTGCCAACTCATGCAGGAACATTAAGATCCTTCACTATTGACACAAATGATCAAAAGAAACATTTTCAGTAAGAATTTGATAATGTCATATGCCAAACAAAGCTCAACAACAATCATGCAGGAGCCGAGTTCTAAACTTTCCCAAGTATATCATAATTCATAAGCAGCCTGAAAAGAGATTACAGAACTGAACTAGCTCAATACAGACACATATTAATTGATAAAAAAGTCACACAAACATATCATGGACAGCTGAAACTTTCGGTTAAGTTCAATCAATTAAACATTAGAAAAATAAAAGCCGCTCCAGAAAGAAATAGCAGTATCCACCA
Source organism: Geranium brycei (assembly GCA_036897365.1). Classification (NCBI taxonomy): domain Eukaryota; kingdom Viridiplantae; phylum Streptophyta; class Magnoliopsida; order Geraniales; family Geraniaceae; genus Geranium; species Geranium brycei. The sequence goes on along the minus strand of JAYMTP010006746.1, from coordinate 3,400 downwards.
AGACATCATGACGACATAACTTTATACAGACTCACAAGAGTTACTTCTATTGCAAAGAGAGCAAGGAGTGATGAAAATCCCTAGTTGGAAGTAGATGAAAGTACGAAGTAAAGTTCCTGATTCTTCGACAGTGTATCTATTACCATGACACACATATTTGTAGCAAAAATCCTTTTTGCTTAACATATTTATACCTCCAGGCTCCATATCAAGAGATTGTGAAACTGAATTACATTTTCAATCCTTCCAGTTTATTAGTCTGGAAATAGAATTAAATAATCCCACATAACCAAAAACTAACAGACCAACAAGACACGAAAGCACCTTCCACCTTACAATAAAAAGAGCTGAAACATTTAATGACAAATCTGAGTTTTATTTTTGAATTAAAACTATAGAGAATGGAAACACAAAGTGCGAAATAAATAGCTACCCTACAAAATGTGATAAATTGATCGAGGAAATAACAAGAACCCAGTGAACTTTGCTAAGGGACTTGTGTAGCCAGCCCAACTTGATTTGGTAAATGGTACTTTCCTCGTATCTTGCTGTTCGTTTTTGTTACAAACATGGTGAGATCTAACCAGGCAATTTAAGTCCGTATCATCTACCATCTACCAATCGATCCAACATAAGACAGTATAATCATACCTCTTATTCCACTGCATAATCAAATAAAAAGTCTACACAGATCTAAACTTTCAGTTGGTGACCAAGAAAATTCAATAAAAACAGTAGAGCACAAGTTCATACTATCGAATTCCACCATTTAACACTGAATTAGCACCTAAAACGTTAACTTCGTAACGATCACATTTGATTTTTTGCCATAAACACAACATCAGTGGAAATTCATAAAAAGTAGAAGAAAATGGAAAGCGAGCATCATTTTCCAATCTTGGAGCTCCCTTGGCAACTAAACAAGAGCTAATACCGAGAAGCGCAAACAGAGAGAGATCGAGATCTCGTGATCCTCATACCAAGGCTCGGAAATGTCGAGATGAGAGTGCTAACTGGGATAGTGAATCGGAAAATTGGAGCAACAAACCCTAGCAAGTAGATAGAATCAAGGAGGGAGATGAGAAGAGAAGAGATGAGATGAGTTCATACCAGTGATCGGAGAGAATCGAGCAAGACCCAGGCATGGCTTGTTGGGAACGCAGAGCAACTCACAAATCTCCAGAGTCAGCTTTTTCCGGTTTGTTTCTTCGCTGCACCAACCTCACTTTCACTGTTACCGTTTCGCGTAGAGGCAAAAACGGGCCGTGAAATTTTGAGAAAATGTTGACGGGGCTTTAGCGGTAAATTTACGTCTAAATGTAATGTACCGATTGGTAGGGCTGCTCAAACAAACCGGGAACCGAAAAACCGGCCGGAATCGGGAAAATCAAAACCAGTAAAATCCAAATCAGTTTCGGTTATGATTTTCAGAAACCGGTATAGTCCGGTTCGGTTCTTGGTTTTGAAGATTGAAAACCGTAATTAACCGGACCAACCGGTAATAATTCACATGGTTCAACAAATCAATTTTGAAACTTTATATCCCTCACCGTGAACCGAGACAATGTATTTGTGATTTATGTTTCTTTTGGGTTTTTTAGGTTTTAGTATTAGGCTTTATCATGTTATGTTTGTCATGCCCAAATCCATGGGATAAACTTTACTACAAGCCATGCTTCCTGTACATATTTAAGAATGATTAATAACCATTAGATTGTTTCAATCTACCATTGATTTCATTATAATTACAAAATAATTTTATTAATTAGAAATGATAACAAGAGGGCAACGTCGTCTTTCCATCTATTACACAAATCAATCATTCCTATAATTTAGGAGCGATAATTATCATTAAATTGCTATAAATCATGTATTCAGTTCAAAAACCTCATTTTTTTCAAAAACAAAAATGGTGGATGAATTCAGATTTAGTGATCGTGCCGATGAGGAAGGTGAGCTCGATAAACTATTGATGGTTTTAGTGATTTCATTAATTTATTTTAAAATGCTCATCAATAATTCTGATTTGTTCTCACTCATAACAAAAGTCATGGTCGAGGATCGTGAAAAAGAATCAACACCAGGTATGAATCATCACCAGGCACATGACAAAAAATTAGACGAATGTGAGCTCCATGTCCATGTACCATCTGCGCCGCCATCTGCCAAAGCTCATCGCATCCGCCATCACGCACTCGTGCAAAATATTGTGAATCTGTTCGTGCCATAAAAAACCCTGATTTCATGATTTGATTTGTCCTTTAATGAAAATATTACTTCCATTTTTTATGTTTATTGCATGCTCACGGGTTTGATTTGTGCTTCAATGAAAAGAAACTTCAACTTTTGTTTTGATTGCTTTATGATTAAAAATCTCAGACATATACTCTTTAAAGTTTATGACTTGATTTGTTTTATTGATGTGAATTTTCATGGGATAGACTTAACAAGAGGTTCCATAGATGAAACATAAAAAATATTCATGAAAATAAGAAAACTCATGAAAACTGATAAAAATCAAAACAACGAAAATGTAAATGAAACAATGAAAACGGCGATGAAACAAATAAATTTCCATGAAAAAATTTAAAAACATCAAATAAACCATGAAAAAATGTTCATGAAACAATAATATATGTCGATGAAACATTAATATATGTCAATGAAACAATAATATATGTCGATGAAACATTTTTAATGTCCATGAAACAATGATATATGTCGATGAAACAATAATATATGTCATTGAAACATAAAAAAATGTTCATGAAATAATGATATATCGATGAAACAAAGAAAATATTCAAAATTTTATGAACTTTGATTTCTTCGGTCCCTTACAAATTCGTGATGAACTGATAATTGTAAATAAGAAAATAATTTGAAAGAAAATTAAAATCTTAAATATAGAAATTGTAAATAATGAAAGAATAATAGTAATTAAGGAAATTGTAAATATTATGGTCAATTAGAAGATTAGCATCAAGACCAAGATTTTCAGTAATTAATGGATTGAGGTTGTGATCAATTAGGAGATTGAAATCAGGACCAAGATTTTCGGTAATTGATACGGTTTGGAGTAATCAGGAAATGAAAAGTCAATGTCGCCCTTGGTTTAATATAGAATGACTATGATAAATATATGAAACACACATAATTAGAAAATTGCCACCGGTTTTGTTGACTATTGTGACCGTAGATATTTTGGATCGGATAGTTGTGATGCATTCTTATATATGTAAATAAGAGGGGGTTTGTATTCGATCACTTCTCCAAATCCATAAGCTTATATTTATTTATGTTTATTGTTTACAGCAGTAGATGTAGTAAGATTATTTGTAGGGGTAATTACAGATCAGTACACCCGCCGAAACCTCATTTCAGGATTAGTACTTCAAGT
>JAYMTP010006745.1:0-11737 GCA_036897365.1 Geranium brycei | reverse complement strand
TCCAACACGCCTCGACTATTCCCGAGTTTGTATCGAGTAATTTGTAAAGGTTCATGTATCTTTATAATTTTCATATTTCATTAATATTTATAATTATTTAATTTCCGCAATTTGTTAATATTATTGTATAACACCTGACAATCTTAAAGTGTAGCGTTCTCTTGAGTTTTAACAGGTTGCGGAAATCAAGAAGGTTAAATTTTCAATTCTATGAATATTAAATTTATAATCTTACATATACCAATGATTTGAATTTCCTTTTGTAGATATGAAAATTGGAAAAATATGATTTTTTTCGTTTTGGATGCAAGCATCGAAATTTTTTCTTCGCTCTAATTTTGAAGAAATTGTTGAAAGCAAGAGCTTGGTGATGGGAGCAACAAGTTTGCTTGCCTAATCAATGTTATGAAAAATATTGGACAATATGTCAATATGGCTGAGGTCGGGAATGTACCTTTGGGTCAAATTCCAAGTGGGTTTAAGACACGAGTGTCTACCACAAATATATCGAATTTTGTTTCGACAAGATACGTCAAATGACTTGAATGATTTGTTGGCTTCATTGTGTAAAGAAGACGACAAAAGATGATCATGTTGAAAGAGGAAGAATTTGATCATGTTGTACTCAAAACTATGTATCGTATAATTTTGATATTATTTGTAAAATGTGTACATGAAATACAAAAGATTGTGAATGATCAATAAGAAAAGAAATATGTCAAAGGACTTGAAAAACCTATTGATTTAATCTTTGAAAGAAGCTGAGAAAAGATAGTGAACATGTTGAGTTTATCAAGTATTGTAAATGAAGAACCTCAAAAGTGAAAGAGAAGAAGTTGATTCTCATGTACTTAAAATTATGTATCGATAGTTTTAGTATTCTTCATTGTACAAGTGAAGAAAAATATCAAAGTTTAGTGGAGAATCATAAGGAAAAAATAATTTGTTAAATCATATGAATTGATTAACATGAGTGAAATAATGGGTTTGCTCATGTATCGATGAATCAAATCAATAAAATTGAATATGATTAATGTGAATAAAATATTGATTTTATTCATGAGTTGAAAATCATAATTATATGATTAATTTGAAATTTTATTGGTACATCATGAATTGATGAATCATATGAACTGAATGATATAACGATCTCATTCACGAACTCATAGATCATATCAATATGAGTTGAGTATGATCAATGGAAAAATAAAAGAAAATTGTATCATACATGAATTGACAAATCATGAATTAAACATGATTGTATTCATGTGTTGATAAATCATATTAGTTGAATATGATTAATTTGAATGAAATATTATTTTCATTCATTGATGTATAAATCATATTCATATGAATTGAATATGATTAAATTGAATGAAATAATGTTTTTATTCTTGAGTTGATAATGATTAGTTTGAGATCATATCAACAAAGTTATGAGATCAACATAATAGATATAAGTGATGATCTAGTTATGTTGCATTCTCAAAAATAAACTTTGGGCTATCAAATTCTCAAAAGTGTTGGCTTGACATGTTTGGTTGAAGCCATGTTTGTTTAGATAGAATTGGAATTCTAATCTAAATAATATTGATCATTTGGAGAGTGTGTACATATACATCTATGTCACCTCAAGAAAAAAAAACGTTTGGAATATGTCATCACAATGATCAAATGTGTTGTATGTGCCACATGAAAAAAAATGCAATTGTTGGTAAATTACTTGGTATTCATGGTTTCAATAATGATTGATTCCTAGAAAATTGTTTGTCCAAAATACAATGAGTATGGACAAAGGAGAGTCTTTCATCTATATGCTTGAGTCATATAATGATATGATAGACTTGGTCATATGAACTATAAATTATATGTAAATTAGTTCATTTGAATTACTTACCATCTTTCAAGATTGGTAAACACAAATATGAATTTTATGTAGACAAAAGAAATTACAAATGTTCTTCAAATTTGTTGGAAGAAAAGTTGAATCTCTTGAACTAATTCACATTTATATTGTGATTTACAATTTGCTTGAATTAGAGATGTAAATAAATATTTTGTGACTTATAGTTTGAAAGTACAAAATATTGGTGTGTACATTTGCTCATTTGGGCATTCATTCTTAGAATTCAAAAGGTGTAAGAGATGAGACTATAAATAGATAGTCTTTCTCTTCAATTTTCAATCATCCAAATATCAAGAACTATTGTGTTCTTGTTCTCTCTCTTCTACATTTCTTCTCTACAAAGTTCATATGATTTGGTGATAGAGAAAGACATAAGTTCAAGTTCGTCGGAATTAGACCTTTGGTGTATGGTGCTAGTTCGAAGTCGTTGTATCCTAGGAGGTGTACGCTTATTGATTCCAACACCCGAGGGAGAGCGAATACACTTTATAAGGAAAGTGTCCAACACGCCTCAACTATTCTGTGTTTATATCCATTGGTTTATAAATATTTATGCATTGTTGTATCATTCATAAATTATTCATATTTATAATTTTATTAATTTCCACAATTTGTTAATATTATTATATAATACTTAACAGGACCATTTAGTCATATCACCTCGTCACTAACACTTCAAGAGTTTTTACGTTCTAAAGGCGAGAACGAGACCGAAATGGCGACCCATCACCTCAGGCCGACCACTTAGGTTTGTCACCTGAGAAGTGCGCTTGAGGACTTACAGAGGAAACAGGGTTGACGCGAGGTCATTGGGTAAGAACCCCACCACCTAAACCCACCTCTCACAAATTTCTAGAATTTTGGTGCTAAAAGTCTAAAAATAACCTTTTATATCGTGTATAGGTAGAAATATGTTGCTGTTAAATTAAATTAAGGGGTATTCATAATTAGAATCAGATCTATAGAATTTAGAGAGGGAGGAGGTAGTATAGAGGTGAAGATGGAGGATATCTAGCTAGAGACCGGAGGTTTCTGGCTTGCATTTTGTGCATTCACTTGTAGATTGAAGTTCTGCATCTATTGTAATAATTTATCCTCTCAATTCTCTTATTGTTTTGATTGATTTGCATGATGAACACTACGTGTACGATTGCGATTTGTGTCTTCATATGGATCTAAGTAGCTACACAAGTAATTGAGTATTATATGATAGGTAATTGATTGGGTGCCTAGTTAATTTCATGATGATTAGATAATTAGGGAATTTGGATTACAAACTTTAATTGTGGATCTTAAATTCTAATCTCTCATCTAAGCAGGATTAGGTTCTAATCTAGAAATATAGGCTTGTAGAGCAATTGACCTAGGTAGATTAGAGTAATTAAGACTCGAATTTTCATCATTGCCCAATCAGAAAGGGTGGGTACGAGTAATTGCTCATACTGAAAGCAAGTCGATCTCACATATTTATTAAGAACTAATCACCACCCTTAAATTGACCTGACATTGGCCACACTAGTGTTAATCAGATGGTTAGACATCTAGCTGCATCGCATAGTGTACTTTTGAGAGAATTGAGACCCAACATGTCCCTAGGACAAGTTTAACCACCCCCCATCCCCCCTCCTTCTGACACTTTTCTGATTTTTCTTGCTAGCTATTTGAGATTGCATGATTTGTGGGAACGATTTGTCTTGAATTTTCTTTGCATAGTAACAAGTTCTGTGGCCGTCCGTTTCTTGACAGTACCCATATTTACGCAATGTCTTTTCTTTATGATTGTTGATCACATTCTCCCGCTCACTCTACAATCTTCGTCATGACCCCTTGTTCTTGCATACCACTGGTACGTCCTGACCCGTGGTTGACTTATTTCTTTAACAATTTTTAATTGTTTCATCCATACTGTCCATTAATTTAATTCATTGGCTGTCAAATGTTTTATATAGGGAGTGATTTGCATTGGAATTAGGGTAGAGAGCTACTTTTTCATACAATTAAGCTACATATATTAATTTAATAATATTTATTATTTTTTAATAATAAAAAGTTGGTAGGAGAGAAAGTAAAGTAAGATAAAATATAATAAAAAATTAAAAAACAACATGAAAGAGAATGTGGAGAGCTCTCCACATTTTTTCTCTCTCCTTCCATGTTAGAAGAGAGAAATAAAATGTGTGTATTTCCCTACTGGGAAACTCTAATGCCACTAAATAGTGGATTTGTTAATCCAATCCACGGTTTCTGGGCTATTTATGGGCCATTTCCCAGATAGATGAATGTGACGTAGTTGGGCCTCAAACCGACAAGAGAAAGAGTCACGTAAAGCAGTATTACGTTAAGCTCATTTACTTGTCAATGTTGATCTACAAGAGATAGGCATCACACGGCTAACAAGCCATGGAGTTAAAACTCGCGCGACACAGAGTATGATACCCCCAAGCGATTACAGTAGCCTGAGAGCTGTGAAGTGTTCACTTGGTTGAATCTGTTGTTCACATTCTCCGGTCACCGTCAGATCAGATCAGATCCACAATTAGGGTTCAATGACAACTAGGGCCATGCGATTGCTCTCGCTATTGGCTCTGTTGAGTGTGTGCATTGAAGTCGAGGCTTCGGTTCACCAGTACACAGCTGACAAATTTGTCAGCAAAGGAAACGCATTCTTCGTCCATGGAGGCAGCGAGGGGATTTACTCTTCTTCCAATGGAGATTCCTTCATACGGTATTAGATCTCTCCATTTCATCTTCACTGCCATGATTTTGCTTTGTTCTTCTTCTTCTTCTTCTTCTTCTTCTTCTTCTTCTTCTTCTTCTTCTTCTTGTTTTTTGAGATTTTCTCATAATTTGCTAATAATTCGTAATGGGCATGGAATTGCATGAATGGTGTAAAGTGAACATTGAACAAGCAGTTTATTTAAAGTGGAAGCAGTGGTAGTAGGGTGATAACCATCTAATTGTTAATCCTTTTTGGATCAAGTTTTGAGTATAATGTTAGTGGTGGTACTTTTTCGGTTTCAGAAACAATGACTTGATTCAGATTACAATGACACTTGTTCATAAGATGCAAAAATATAAGTGATTTACTGATACATTCAATGTGATGTTTTTCATATTTGTATGTTCTGACTTATTCATTTCAAGTAACACATCCAAAATTGGGGAGTATAAGGATTTCACTTTCTAAAGCATGAGTGTCTCATCTTTGCAGCTTTTCTGTAAGATTGTGTGTTCATACTACCTTATTGACCTTACATTTTCCTTTACTTGATCTAATATGGTGATATGCTAACAGTTTTGATAAGACTACATTCTGGAGAACTGAGGAATTTTCCAACTTCAGCTCAGGAGTGATCCACGCCATTCTTTTTGAGGTGGAAGATAGAGAAACTATTGGGGGTTCTGCTTATGGGGGGCAAAGAGCTGTATGCTGCACGTCAGATCTTGCAAAATTAGGAGTATGTCCTCAAGGGGAAGTCATTCACCGCCCCTCCTCCAGAAATCCAGGCTGGCCTCATGTATTTGGTGTCTCGTTCAAAGCAGACGAGCTCGTCGCGACATTGCCTTCAAAGTCGATACCAGTTACAAGTACTGGGATGTACAATTTGTATTTTATACACTGTGATCCAGATTTGAAGGAATTGGTAGTTGAAGGAAAGACCATTTGGAAGAACCCTTCTGGTTATTTACCTGGTAGAATGTCACCGCTCATGAATTTTTATGGATTTATGTCGTTTGCATTTGTGATACTTGGAATCTTCTGGTTCTCTCAGTATGCAAGATTTTGGAGAGAAATTCTTCCTCTGCAAAATTGCATTACGTTAGTGATAACACTAGGTATGTTTGAGATGGCTTTTTGGTACTTCGATTATGCTGAATTCAACGAGACTGGAATAAGGGCAACTGGGATCACGGCATGGGCAGTCACCTTCGGCACAGTAAAGCGTACAATTGCACGTTCGATCATCCTCACTGTTTCTATGGGTTATGGTGTTGTGAGACCTACCCTAGGTGGTCTGACATCAAAGGTAATTTTGCTTGGAGTGACTTTCTTTGTGGCGTCTGAAGTGCTTGAAGTGGTAGAAAATGTTGGTGCTGTCAATGACCTTTCAGGCAAGGCAAGACTGTTTTTGGTTCTGCCTGTAGCAATATTGGATGCTTTCTTCATCCTATGGATATTCAATTCCCTATCTGCAACTCTTAATAAGCTCCAGGTACTTCCTCCACAATATTGATTTCATATTTGATATTGTCTTCTTTTTTCATCTACATTAATTTGATATTGTCTGCCCTTATCATGTTGACGATATTATATTGTCTGCCCTTGTAATCATGTTATCTTTTGTTAACGTAGAAGTTTGGCATATAGGTTTGTACTACTATATCTTGACCATTCTGGTGCTCATCTATAACTGATTTATTCATGTGCTAGAAGATTATGTGAAACTGATATTTATTAGACGGACTGAATCTAAGTCTATCTTCTTTTTCTTTGCTGACTGGAGCCCTTCTCCCTGTGGTAAGCATAATCTTGTCCTAAGAGTTTTGTCTTCGCTCTGTAAAAAGGTGAGGCTTGAGCACAAATTAAAACCAAGCTGAAAACCAAACTGTTTTAAGACAGGTCTTGCCAACTTCCCAAGTTATTACTGAATCCTAAACCTAAACCAAGTACCATAGCATGATATGTTTAATTCATGGTTTCTTCACATTCAAACTCAAGCTTTATGTTATGATGCATTTTATGAAATCTAAATCACCTTGATCTACTGTTCTTTTTAGTTGGTGGTTCATAAATTTTGCTTGCTGACATGACATGACAGGCTAGGCGGATGGTGATTAAACTAGATATCTATAGGAAGTTCACAAATGCTTTGGCTGTTGCTGTTATTGTGTCCGTGGGTTGGATATGCTATGAGGTAATATTTAGTTGGTGTGTGACACCGAACCAATTTCTTGAATATAGTACATGATCAGCATTCTGCTTCTTGTAAACCTGTTGCTTACTTTGCCCTCTAATTATTTGAATTTGCACACAGCTTTATTTCAAGGCATACGATGTTTATAATGAGAGGTGGCAGAATGCATGGATCATCCCTGCCTTCTGGCAAGTCCTGTCTTTTTCGGTGCTATGCATCATATGTGCTCTTTGGGCGCCTTCTCAGAATTCAACACGGTACAGAATTCTTGATTCTACCCTGAATCCTCACATTATTTTTCTTCTTCATTCAAGATTTACACATTCTTTAAAATGCTGTGTTATTTACTCAACATATATCTAACCTCTCTTATTTAAAACAACTGTTCCCTTTGTCGATAGATATGCTTATTCTGAAGAGGCGAGTGAAGAATTTGATGAGGATGATACTAGCTTGAAACTGATAAAACCATTGACAACGCCCTCTGTAGATCCAGAAGCTAGATCCATTCATAGTGGTCAAGTAGTGTCTAATGATGATCATGAAGAAGACAAGACAGAGTAGTAAAGTAAATCCCAGATCTTCCATTTCCATACATTCTGTCCCGTGACAGACCTTAGTTGTAGTTGTGCTAGAAAGTTTTAGCATCTGGTCTGTGGTCCATTTTTTTTTAATTTATAGGAATTGATGTAATTGAAAATTTCTCTAAGCCATTTATGTACCATCAAAATTGTGCCGTTTCAACTCAAAAGTTTAATGTCTTTTTCATTTAGTAATAAATATGGTATTGTTTCAATTATTTACAATCTTGGATCTTTAATATACTAGTCAAGGTTCGCATTATAGTATGGAAAACATGTTTAAGACTTGTATAACAGCACAATTCCTTGAAACACTATGTTCTTCAAAAATGAAACGAAATTTTACATTGGATTATCAATAGGAGAAAATATTACAACACATTATACAACAATTCCCTTTTAGAAAAAAAGGTATAAAAGAAACACCAGACCAGACCAGAGGCTTGTAGTGCACTGCAGATGCATTGAACAAAAATTTAAAGAATGTGTCCTACTTCTAACCTTTCACTGAGATCTTCTCCTCAAATTTTGAGATATGGGGCAGCCCTCAAAGAAATCCAAGACTGCAGTCTCAAGATCATCTACCGAGTACTTAATGTAGTTCTCGGGATGCCTCCCACTCTCTATATGACTCCTGAATCGTCCAAGGAATGATCTGTAAGCTGGGAGGAGCTTCTCGGATATGGATATCCTGAGCTCCTCCCTCAGCTGGGTATCGGGCACGAACCATGTGGCTTGTGTCCTGTGAACCTCCTCGAACATGGCATTGAAGTTCTTGAACCTTTCTCTGAGAGCACTCTTGGAGACCCCAGAAGAGAAGCTCCCGCTCACATGTAACCCCTCGTCTCTCAAGCAATACAACACCCTCACCCAAGTGGCTCTCTGGTAGCTAGTCGCTGCGGTTCTGAACTTTCCTGTCAGTCTGCGGAGGTAATCATCTCCAATCATCTCTCGCAGCTCGGGTGATCCTTTGATCTTTTGAACAATGTAGTGGACATTGTTCATCGTGAACAAATGTGCTATGGAGGCATCACGGTAATGCCTGGATTTACCCTCCAAGTTGAATTGCAATATCACAATGATCCAAATCAAATGAAGGGCCAGAGGGGTGTGGCCCTCGAACTCCGCAAATTCCATGTCGGGAGTGGTCGGGTCGCCGGAGTATCTTGTTCCGGTGGAGGGTTTAGACACTATGAGTTCAATCAGAATTTGCTTGTAATCGGAGATCAAGCTTATGTAGTTCATCACATACCTTGTGAGCGGATGAATGGTTCCTCCCGGCACCAGAATCTTAGACGGCTCCCGGAGCACAGCGCTCTCGAATTCTGACAAAATCCCCCTGGCTGCCTCTGCCAATCGCGACAGTATCTCGGCGGCCTGAATCCTAATGGACTCGGACGATTTGCACTGGAACACCACATCGATGTCGGGAATCAAATCCATGAGAGCGTCGTGGAGGTCCAGAATCTTGAACAACTTCTCGGGAGACCTGGTGCTTATGCTAATGGCGTCGGCGAAGTTGAAGAGCAGAATGGCAGGTGCCTTGACGGTCTCCATGAAGCAAGCATCGTCAATGGCGGTCCCGATGCCGTAGAAGATTTGCTCGCAGAGCTTCTTCTCGCTGGCGAAGAGGATCCTGATGCACACTCCGGCAGCCCGAATCCAACGCCTGATCTTCTTCTCCAGCTGTTCCCACTCGAGCTTGTGGATGTCTCCGATGCCCAATTTCTCGATGCCGAGGCTGTTGAAGCTTGCGTCGATTGCGGATTTCCTGACGCTGCCGTAAGCCTGAATACACTGGCGCAAGTAGGTGGCGGAAACCATCCGTTCGGCGATGCTTCTGAGGTCGTAAATGGCTTCGGAAGGAATAAGATCGAGCTCGCGAATACTGCTGGTGGATCTGTAGCTGGATCTGCGGCTGATTCCACGGCTGGTGCTGCCTTCCTCAGCCTCGTCCTCTTCGAACTCGGCGCTGCTGTCGATGGGGTCGGTGAGCGATTCTGGTTGGATAGGAGAGGTGTGGGAGATGAGGATGCTGCGAAACTCCTCCTCCAGGCGAGCCATGGCGATCTGGATAGCAGAGTTGACTTTGTCGGAGACGGAGGCGGAGGACATGGACCGTTGGATTTCGTCGACGGCCTCAAGGTAACGCTCAACCTCGGTCCGATCGCCATCAAAGATCATCCTCTCCCAAGCCTCCTCCGATCCCCACTGCAAAATCATATTCTCCGCCTCCTCCAACGATATGCCTTCTCTTTCTGGTGAATCCATTTCTAAATTACAACCAAACAACACCAGATTCTTCTTAGATCTGCGCTGCGCTGCGCTGCCCTCGTGGTCGTGGTCGTGGTCGTGGTAGCGGCGGCGGAGGAGGAGAGGAGGAGGAGAACAATTGGGAATTTTAAAAATTCACACACTAATATAATTGGAGATCAAATCGATACTACATAGTTGAGGGCGGGAATCCTCTGCGGTCACTATTCAACTTCAATCTACAACCCGTAGTTCGTATCATGACACGATAAAACCACTTGAAGTTAAGGTCTAGATGAACGGCTTAGATTAATAGTTGTAGTGGTTGAAAGGAGTAAAGTGCATAGGAGATCATAATCAATTATTGGATTAAATTTGAGTGGTCTCGTAAGGCAACTGTGAGGTTTTGTCCGAACGTGTAGACAGAGATTTGACGCGAAATGGTAGACCAGAAATAGCGTTTGTGAATGGGAATGCGAGAAAATGGACTCCGGCGTTGACTACGACCCGCCCATCGGTCCTTCATTGCATATGCCGGCGACCATTTTTTATTGGAAATGGTGTATCATTTAATTTCCATGAAACTAATTGCAGTATTAAAAAATCACAATATTAATAAAAAATGCAATACTCTTAATCAGGGATAGATCCAGGGGGCACTCGCCCCCGACTCGAAAACTCAAAAAAACATTATATACGGTTTTTCTCAAAAATTGGATATGCCCCGTTAAATTAAGTTATATATATATATATACATAAAAGATGTGTACTTAAACAATAAAAGTTGTTTAAATTAGTGATGAGGTATTGCTTTTTATCCATAAAGTTCAAGGTTAAACATTAGTATTGACAAACTATTTTATAGTTGTATGTTTTTTCAATAATGTTTGGACCTAAACTTATTTTAATAGTAGTGGGCATTTAAGCTCAAGTTAATGAGTATCTTTAATTCATATTTGGTTCGTTGGTTCATAATTATAATTAGGAAAAATGACATTTTTGTGCACCTAAATATATCACTTTTCTACTTTCATACCCTAAATATTTTTTTTCCTTTTTTAGTACCTTAAATATCATTTTGGGACAACTTATCTCTAAAATACTAAAAATACCTAAACTATCCATAAAATTGAATCGGTTTAATTTCAACACTTTCTAGTTCAACCGGTCCAGCAAATAAATCAAACCAAAATTTAATTAACATGAAATTACTGTTTTACCCTTTTTTAAATAACAAACTGAACTCACAATTAAATGTATATTTGTCTTTTTCAAATAACAAATTAAAATAACTAAAAATCAACTATTCAGTTATAATTTTACTCTCTGTCTTAAACACTAATTTATATTATATAATACTAATAATTTTTATTATAAATTATTAACTGAAATTACAAAAAATTATTAAGAAGAAGAAGCAGAGAGTCCAGGTTCTTCGCCCAACTGCTCCTCTCAATCTCCTCCGCCGTGGATAGGTGGGCGGCTGCAAAAATCGTCGAGAAAGGCTGGAGCTGTTACACGGGGCCGTTCAGGCTTCGATTTTGATCGAGCGCGCCACCACCATTCCGATTGGGCGAGATGCGAGCATCGATTCCGAAACACTGCTGGATGAAGAGCTCCTGGAGACCGATTTGGGCGATTTTCGTTCTAGGGCACGATTGGTAATGACCCAATTTCAATTTGTGCGTTGTTATGACTTGATTCGATTTGGGTTGATTTGGTTTTGTTTTGTTTTGATTTTGTGTGCTGGAGATTTGACACGAACGGCGGGGACAGAGCTGGAGATTTGGCTCAGCCGGAGACGGAGATGGCTGATTTGCCTCGACGAGACGAGACGAGACGAGACGGAGAGACTGTTCGTATCGTCGTCGAAGAAGAGGCGGTCAGATGCAAGGTGGCCGAGTACGAGTCCCTGGCTCATCGACCCGCTGCCGAATCTGGAGATCGTGTCGTCGTTCTTCACTTTTTTTATAAATTTTTTAGTTTGGTCAATTTAAGGTATTGGGTGTTGTTGATTTGTTCACCAGAGTTTGAATTTTCATTCTTAGTTATTTTTGCCAAAAGTAATTGGAGTTTCAATC